>DWUD01000047.1:0-14975 GCA_018236485.1 Plebejus idas
TTGTTTAGTAATGGTTAATGCTTCCTTCTATAATGCAAAACCCATACTCACCCAACCCAATCAATTACTTGCAATCTGGATTCCAGTTTTAAGCTACTCATATGACAGAGAAAGGGCTACTTGCATGAAATGAAAAGGAGCACCGAGCAGATCACTTCTTCACAAAGATCTTATCAGCAACACGCATATCAATTATGCTCCAATTGCTAAAAGTAAAGTCGGTTGTATTTTGCAAGTGGCTTAAATAATCCCATGCGCTATAAGGATTATCTTCAGGCAATTTTACTGTGGCACTGTTATCGAGTATGATATTCCATCTTCTATTGCCTACATAAACACAAGAAGAAATATGATCACTTAATTGAGTTTTCCTCTCTAGTATATCTTTAATGAATTTTAGGCTTGATAACGAATTTTGTCCTTTGATTATAACGAGGTTATCTATCTGGTAATCATCTACGATTACTTTACCTTCAGAGTCAATTACTGAAGTTCTGTTATCATCTTTCCAAAGAGCAAAAGGTTTGTGTTCATTTACATCAATGCGTAAGGTGTTGGGTAAAATCCTATAAATTCTTACATGTTTTATCCATTCGCTTACAGATTGTATATTATCTGTTAGTTTTGAGAGTGATACATACATGATAGGTTGTGTTCTATCTACTAAACTTAGAATGTCCTGTTCATTTGTAAATTTGTTTCCAGTAACGGTTACTTTGTCGATTGAAAATCCATTGCTAATTAATAAGCTCGATAAGCGATCGTTACACCAAGTAAAGTAGTAATTGAATCGATTTGTTATTTTATCAAGTGAACTATAAAGTACTAGTGTAAGGAAAAGTGCAGTTATAATCATGAAAGCACACTTGCGCAAAAAACTCCTTTGGCTTCTAGTAACATTGTTCAACATCGGCTTGATCTCTAATATTCTTGTGGTGTAAACTGTCTTTGACAATAATTTTAATTAATTCATTAAAATCAATTCCTTTTGTCAATTTTGCAATTTCTGGTACTAACGATAATTCAGTAAAGCCAGGATGTGTATTAATCTCAAGCATTTTTAAAGTGTTATTTTGGGGATTATAACGGAAGTCTGAGCGGGAAACAGTTTTGCATCCTAAAAATTGATGAACTTTTAGTGCGTGTTCCAAGGTCATTCTATATATGTTGTCAGGAATTTTAGCAGGAAATATATGTTCTGCAAATCCATCTGTATACTTTGCTTCATAATCATAGAATTTATTTTTTGGTCGTATTTCCATAGTGCCAATTGCTTCATTCAGCAACACAGCAGTATGTAACTCTATACCCGGTATGTATTCTTCTATGATCATCTTTTCCATTATAGTAGAACTGTTATTTTTCAGCTCTAAGTAATCCTCATGTGAGAAAATCATGTGTACTCCAATGCTTGAGCCTTCGTTAATCGGTTTTAAGACGTACGGATAATCAACTTTAATATTATTTTTTAGCACATCTTCTCGACTAATTACATAACCTCTTGGAGTGTCGATATTAAGAGAATGGAATATATGCTTTGACATCACTTTATTCATAGCAACAGCCGAAGCCATAACTTCTGAGTGTGTATATTTTATACCTAAAATCTCCAGTAAACCTTGAATACAGCCATCTTCACCATAAGGTCCATGTAGAGCAATAAAAGCAAGAGCGGGATTAGTTTTTTTAAGCTTTTGAGCAATGTTGCTATCAACATCTATTTCTATTGCATTATATGAAAGGCTATCAAGCGCCTTCTTTACTGCTTTTCCGCTCATAAGCGATATTTCTCTTTCGCAAGAAAATCCACCACTTAAAATTGCTATAGTTGGAACCATAAGCACCCTAATATTTTGCTATATATCATATATAAAAGATACTTTTATCTTCAATAGAAAAAACGCTTTGAAAAATTCCACAGCTGTACAGATATTGCAATTTGCAGGTGGCAAGTAGTTTTATGTAAACTGGTTCCTTTGTGATCAGACACCATTTACGTTTGAAGGAAATATGTTTTGCAATAACCCTATTCTATAATGCAAAACATATTTCCTTCAAACGTAAATGGTGTCCCTATATCCTATTGTAACGATAGTTACTTCATGTTTTTGGTGTCTGTATAATACACATCGCCAACTCTTAGTCTTCTAAACCCTTTAAAGCTATGGTGCAAGATTCACTGAATCAACTGTAAGACGTTCCTGTATTGCTTTATTTACTTTTGATTCCATATTTAATATAGTATTAATACTTTTATACTATATTAAATATAATATTAATTAAGGAGAATATTATGTCAGAAAAAGATAATAATCAATGTTCATTAAGTGAAGTTTGTATTAAATCAATCACTGGACCGTTATGGGGAGCGCATTATAACTCAAAGAAGACAATTGAAACAATTAAAGAAGATTTCAAGAATCTAAGCAATAATATTCATTTAACCAATACCAAGTTATGGGGAGAGTATGGTAATTTAAAGAAGACAATTGAAACAATTCAAAAAGATTTCGACAATCTGAACAATGAACTTAAACCAGACAATATTGATAGTAATATACCATCTGCTGATATATTTTCTGATGAAACGCACATTTACGATTCAATGTCTATTTAACCAAAAAGATGTGAGGCTTCTTTTGTACTCTCTATTTATTCTGAACTTTTCAATAAAGTAATAAACGTATCTGAAAAGTAATTATGCTAATATAAATATTACAATTTTATTAACACATAAATGCTACCGTGGAGTTAGTTTTTTAATTTAGGAGTATATTATGGTTATGTCTACACAAAACTCGAATTCATTAACGTTTCAGGCACGCAACCTATCTCGTATTTGCCATAAAAACTGTGAAGAGGCGTTCAATGAAACAGACAAACCTCTGTGCAAGGCTAGATGTGATGCTTTCTTTTCAGTGCCTGAACCTCGTTCACAAATTAGTGAGAAATTAATAGACATTGCAAACAATCTCCGTTTTGAGAGTGCACAATTATCGTCTATGGCAGATGAAATAGATGCTTACAATTCAATGTCTATTTAATCAAAAAAGTGTGAGTCCACTTTCGTACTCTATTACCCTAAATTTTCGTCAAAATAAGCTGTTTTATCCTTCTTTTCTTTATATTCTTCTGCTGTATCTAGGGGTTGCTTTTTAGCTGTAATGTTTGGCCATTTTTGCGAATATTCTACATTTATGTTGTAAAATGATTTAAAGATTTTTTGTTCATTATTCAGTAAGTCTTCATCTAGCTCTAGAATATCTTTTATGGAATCATCAGTTACAATTGCATCTACTGGACACTCAGGTATACACACTCCACAATCAATACATTCATCTGGATTAATCACAAGCATGTTTTTACCTTCATAAAAGCAGTCAACGGGACATACTTCTACACAGTCCGTATATTTACATTTTATGCATTTATCTGTAACAAAATGCGTCATAAAATACTGTATATTTGCATTATCTTGGGTACACTAAACTGATAAGAAATTCAAGCCTTTTATGAAGATAAATAAATTAAATAACGAAGAATTAGAAATATGGCTAAGCTTGGCTAGAACTGTGGGACCAGTAAAGTTTTTTAGTATACTAAGAGCATGTGGCTCACTAGATGAAGTGCTTAAGTATCTTAATGAATTGGCTAACAAGGATTATGGAATTAAAAATGTACAAGAAGAAATTAAGAATGCAGAAAAAATTGGAGCCAAAATAATACCAGCATGTGATCCAGATTACCCTGACATTTTAAGGAATATACCGAGTTGTCCTCCTGTAATAACTACACTTGGTGATATATCATTGTTAAGCCGTGAGATAATTGCAATAATCGGTGGACGTAATTCTTCAATCAATGGAAGAAATTTTGCCAATAAGTTGGCACTTGATTTAAGCGAAGTTGGTTTCATCGTAATTTCTGGACTTGCAAGAGGGATCGATACTGCAGCAAACAGTGTAATATACAAAAATCACCCAACCATTGCTGTCACAGCAAGCGGAATTGACGTAGTATACCCAAGAGAAAATTTTGATCTATACAAAAGAATCACTGAAAATGGCGGGTTAGTAATTACCGAGCTTCCATTTTCTACTAAACCAAAGCCTCAGTATTTTCCCCAAAGAAACCGAATTATATCTGGCCTTTCACTCGGTGTTGTGGTAATTGAAGCATCAAAAAAGTCTGGTTCTCTCATCACAGCAGATTTTGCTTTGAATCAAGGAAGAGAGGTGTTTGCAGTTTCTGGTTTCCCTTTAGATTCACGCTGTAGTGGTAGTAATTATTTAATTAAGAACGGCGCTAAACTTGTTGAATCCGCTGATGATATAGTAGAGAGCGTGAGATTTAGTTTACCTCTTCAGCAAAAAAATCTATTTGATACCGTTGCTGACCAAAAACAAGAAAAATTACAACAGGCAAAATCTGTTATAGTTGATCATATTAACTCTGTACCTGTTGATATAGATGAACTTATATTAGCAAGCGGACTTTCTACCAACATAGCTCTAATGGCTCTTTTGGAACTAGAGACGGAAAATAAAATAGAGCGTTTGCCGGGGAATAAAATATCATTAATTTTCTAGATTGCTTTAGTTATAAATCCACAACCGTACAAACATTATGATTTGAGTCCACCAAGAAAGATGTCATTCCAGCGTGTGACGCTGGCTTTCCGTAATCTCACTAAAAACGTTGTATTTTTACATAACTTTTATACTTACTAACTTAATATATAATCAGAATTCCTAGATTCCAGACTCATGCATCAATAGACCTGCTGCAAAAGGTAATGATAAAATGATGGAAGAGGAATAAGCAGATAGAGTAAGGTAAAAAAATGAGCTTTAGTTACTACAATATAAAGAAACACCCAAGAAATTTTCGTAATATAACAGGCTTAACTGTAGAAGAATTTGAAAAGGTGATAGAAAAAGTGGGGAACGTTCAAAAAAGTGTGTCAAGCCGAAAAGAAAAGTAATAAATTGATATAAAAAATGGAGGTTTGAAATGAGTCAAGCAAATAGAACTACCGGATTAGTAGACTATAAAGAACTAGAATCAAATATTTTATCATCTATAGCTAACCCAAGAAAGGTTTAGCTATATGGCAAAATTGGTTAGAATGGTATAATAAGTAATGAGAAAGAAGAAGATGCCAAGTCCATATAGTGAGGATCTGAAAGAACGTGTTCTCAAAGGAGTCGATAAAAAAACAATGACGATAAAAAAAATCAGTCAAATATTCAAATTGAAGAATTTGGTAATATGTGTAGAAGCACAGTATATAACTACCTTAGCAAAGTAAACTATACATATAAAAAAAACTTTTCTTTATCGAGAAAGAGATAAAGAGAAACGCAAAGAGTTCATAAAAAAAGTAGAAGAAATAAATAAAGGAAACTTGATATACATAGATGAGTCTGGAATAGAGGACAATGAATTTTATGAATATGGGTGGTCTCAAAGAGGCAAGAGGTTATTTGCCCAGGGTTTAAAAGAAAGAGGGTAAGCATAATTGGAGCACTGAATGAAGGAAAAGTTAAAGCATCATGGATAATTGATGGCTACTGCAACAGGGAGATTTTTGATGCTTATGTAGAAAATGTACTTGTTCCTGTATTTAAACCTGGACAGACTATTGTTCTCGACAATGCGAGTTTTATAAATCTGCAAGGACGAAAAATTTGATAGAAAATATTGGGTGTAAAATTTTGTTCTTGCCTCCATACTCGCCAGATTTAAATCCGATTGAGAAGTTCTGATCAAGCACGACATAAGAAAGGCTCTACAAACCTTTTGGCCCAATATTAATTCGGCTATTGATTTTGTTTTTCAGTGCTCGGGCAAATCTTACTTCGGTTAGCTATAGCAGCTATAATGTGCTTGCAACAACTAATTCACTACGGCAACTGCACCGTGACAGTGTTTGTATTTTTTTCCAGAGTTACAAGGGCACTTGTCATTTCTTGAAACTTTTGGAAGTCTGCTATTTTTAGTAGAGCGTGACCTATTGCCTATTTCTTGATTGTCTAGCAACTTAAAGTGCGCTAGGCGGTGAATGGTAAGCTCCCCCCACTTTTCAAGCATCGACTCAAACATTAAGAAAGCTTCGCGTTTAAATTCATTCAGTGGGTCTTTTTGCCCCATGGCACGCAAATTTATGCTTTGTCTTAGGCTCTCTAAGACCGAAAGGTGCTCCCTCCATAAATGATCAAGTGTCATGATCATCACTTGTTTCACTATCGTATTCCACAAATCTGTAGTTTGTTGACTATTGAAATATTTTTCTTTCTCAGTAAAAAATTCTTGTATCTTGTCATTTATATAATCCAAGGCTTCTTGTTTATTCAAAAACTCTTCTAGATTAAGCGTTATCCCGTATCTTATGTGGAATTCTTTTGCAATATCTTCAACATAATCTTCGTAATAACCACTTTGTACTATACCTTCTATTATATCCTCATTTACTTCACTATATACTTCAACTAAATCATTGATTTCATTGTTTAAAATATGATTTCTCTGCTTAAAAATAACTTTACGTTGATTGTTGATTACATCATCAAACTTTAGCAAAGACTTCCGCACATCATAATTTCTAACTTCAACTTTCTTCTGTGCTTTTTCAAGTGCTTTATTAATCCATGGATGATGAATAGCCTCGTTGTTCTTTAGTCCCACTTTTTGCAAAAAATTCCTCATTCTATCAGAACCAAATATCTTCATTAAATCATCTTCAAGTGATAGAAAGAACTTAGAAAGTCCAGGGTCACCTTGGCGGCCAGAACGTCCACGTAATTGATCATCTATTCTCCTGCTTTCATGCCTTTCGGTTCCAATAACACATAAGCCACCAGCTTTTATAGCAATTTCCTTATCTTTTTTTACTCTTTTGACTATTTCTTGATATTTTTTTTCTCTTTCATCAGCATTTTTTATTTTCTCGAGCTCTATTTTTGCAATCATTTCAACATTTCCACCAAGCTGAATATCAGTTCCACGTCCTGCCATGTTTGTTGCTATAGTAATGCTGCCTGGTATTCCAGCTTGCGCTATTATATACGCTTCTTGTTCATGATAACGAGCATTCAATACTGAATGCTTAAGAGAATGGCTTTTCAAAAGATCGGAAAGTTTTTCAGAATTTTCAATACTCACAGTGCCAACAAGCACTGGTTGAAGGCGTTTGTGACATTCCGCTATAAACTTCAATACAGCACTAAATTTTTCTTTTTCTGTGCCATAAATTTCATCATCAACATCTATTCTTTTAACAGGCACATTAGTTGGAATTTTTACTACATTTAATCTATATATATCACGAAATTCTTCTGCCTCTGTTGCTGCTGTTCCTGTCATACCAGAAAGTTTGTTGTACATACGAAAGTAGTTCTGAAATGTGACTGATGCTAAAGTTTGACTTTCATGCTGAATTTCAAGATTCTCCTTTGCCTCCAGTGCCTGGTGAAGACCATCAGAATATCTCCTACCTTCCATCATGCGCCCAGTAAACTCATCAATAATTACCACCTTACCGTTTTTCACTATATAATCTTTATCAGCAGTAAACAGCTTATGTGCACGAAGTGCTTGATCTATATAATGAGTCAGTATAATATTGCTAGTATCATAGAGCGAGGAATTTTCAGGAATGAGGTTATACGATTTTAGTAATTCCTCCACTCGTGAAATGCCATTTTCAGTGAGGAACACTGCTCTACTCTTTTCATCGACTTCATAGTCAGAATCAACTAATTTGATTACTATTTTATTGATATGCTTATATATCTGATTATTTTCCTCAAGTGGGCCAGAAATAATGAGCGGAGTACGCGCTTCATCAATCAGTATGGAGTCTACTTCGTCTACTATTGCATAATTGAAGCCTCTCTGAACCATATCTTCTTGAGAAAATTTCATATTATCTCGTAGATAATCAAAGGCAAGTTCATTATTTGTTGAGTATACGATATCTGCGCTATAAGCCTTTTTTCTCTCGTCGTCTGTCAAATTATTTGTAATAAATGCAACAGAAACTCCAAGAGAATTATATAATTTACTCATCCACTCTGTATCTCGTTTTGCAAGATAGTCGTTAACAGTTACGACGTGCACACCTTTTCCTTCTAAAGAATTTAGATATGCGGCTAAAGTTGCGACGAGTGTCTTTCCTTCTCCTGTTTTCATTTCTGATATCATGCCATTATGGAGAACCATGCCACCAATTAGCTGAACGTCGAAATGTCTCATGTTAAGGAATCTTCGTGATGCTTCTCGTACAACCGCAAATGCAGGTACGAGAAGGTCATTTAGTGTTTTTCCATTTTTCAGTTCTTGTTTTAATTCCGCAGTTTTACTAGCAAGATCCTCATCAGATAAGCTCTGCATTTCTTGCTCTAGCGCATTAATCTGCTGAGCAATTTTTCTGAAGGATTTTATTATCTTCTTGTTCGTTGATCCAAATATCCTTTTTATAAAAAAAAGTGACAACGTAAAGATGAAGAATATAAGAATAGTTGTTAAAACTAACGTAGAGTCTGGCATAAACTTAGGTAAAGTTTTATTTAATATGAGATTATATTACTAAACGTAACCTGCGGCAATTAGATTCAGAAAATCTTTATTTACAAACTAAGCAAAAGATTCTTGCAGATGAAATGTAAAAGAGTCTATTTATTTTATTAAATATTATAATTAATAATTAAACTTTCTTAATAAATTATTAAAATAGTGTTAAGCTACATGTATAAAACGGTTAGTGGAGTTACAATGTTAAGCAATATTATAAAAGTAAAATTAGAGGAAAATAGTTGTCCTTTTGAAGAATTAGAAGAATTTTTTGCTTCATTAAAATTTGGTACAAAAGGGTTTAAAGATTCTTCAAGAAAATTAGTTTGCCAAGTATTGGAAGATTTCACCTTAATTCTACCAAGAGAGGCAGTACCTAATTCTTTCGCTTTGAAGCTTTTATCTTTGCTTAGTAAGGGAAATGAGCTAGCTTTACCTATTATATTAAAATACCTTTCTTGCAGAACTGTATTTAAAGATTTTGGTCAAAAACTACAGGATAAAGTGGATCAAGATATAAAAGGACAAAACGATTCTAAAATTTCTCAGGAGATTGAGTTATGCAAAAAAGACATTTTAAATCTTCTCAATGGTGGTAAATCAGTATTAGACGTTCAATTGAAGCAGCGGTATAAAAAATACTATTCGTTAATAGATAATGAGATTGAAGAGTTAAAGACTCAAATTTTAAAAGAACTAGAAGATTATATTAGCAATACTAACGTTAATAAAATGTATCGAAGCCTTAATAATAAAAAGAAAAACGAAGAATCATTAAAAGAAGTAGCGTTAGGATCTTGTTCATTGGGTGGAATTTGCGTGTTAATATTTTTTTCACTTGGTTTTTTTATTTTTTTGGCAACAACCATTGACCCACCTGCTCATATGAGTATGTATAAAGTAAAGGTTTTTAGGTGTATAGGAGCTTCACCTTTAGTTTTTGTAGCATTAGCACTAACAGTAGCAGGTGTAGCTTACTTAACAAGTTGTTATCTAAATCATAGTTTTACAAAAGAAATACAAGACTATATAGAGCAACCAATAAAATGTATGGATAAGGCAACTAATAATAAAGAATTAGACAATTTTCCTTCTGACAATTATGAAAAAGTACAACCTTCAGCACCGCTTGAGGAACTACTACCTTCATACGAAGAATCGTGTTACAGTAGTTTAGGTTATATTCAACCATCTAATCCAATACAGCAAAATAAGTTGTTGTAGTGAAGGTATAAAGAGAATAAGCAAAATTATATTTGTAATTTTGATTCCTTTATCATGACTTAGAACATGCAGCAACATGACGATTTTTCTATACTTTATCAAGTATATTAATGGGTAAATGAATTTTAATACAATCTTATTATACTTATAAATACGTTATATGTGAGAAGATATGGAAGATTTTATAACTGAAAGAAGGAAAGATGATGCTGTGATATCTGTTTGTCAGGATAATGAGAAAAAGAACGTATTAATCTTGGGACTCAATCAAGCTGCAAGGAATTTATTAAAATGTGAGGGAGAGAATTTACTTAATAAGCCGTTAATCAATATTTTAAGTAAAAGAGCAGCTGAAGATATGAAAAGCTATTTGGAGTATACTGAAGATGGGCGCGATTTGCCCGATATATTGCCAAAAGTGATAGGCTTTTCTTTAATCGACGCTAAAGGAGAAGATATAAAAACAAAGGTAAAAGTTTTTCGCACAACTCAATTTACTAATAGCAAGATTAATTATGAGCTATTGATACGTGACATTAGCCTGTTTCATAAGCTAGCAATGTTTAGGGATAAATATCTGATGGGTAAGAAATATAAAAAACACAACTTGTTTGATATACCAGACAATGATTCAACGATTTTGGAGTTATATGTCATATTGAATTTTGCCTTTGAATATCAAATTAATGCAGTTATAGGAATAATAGGCTTCAATAATAAATTTAATGAGATAAACGATGCATTGAGTATGATCACAGAGCATTTTTATAAAAATTGCCGTAGTGATGATTTTCTAGGATTTATTGATGAGAATAAGGTGCTTTTTATTTTGATTAACTGTGATGCAAAGAACACATCTAAAATAATTAGTCGTATATATTCTACCATTAATAAGCAGTTACTAAAGCGAAAGTTACCAAGTATATCAATTATTTATGGAAATATAATTCAAAAACATAGTGTGAAGAATGCTTAAACGCTTTTGTCATTAATTGGTTTGTAGTATCTAAGTTCTACACAATATAAGAATTGTTTTTTATTTCTATTAAGCTTATATTAAAAATTTAAGCTTAACTATGAGGTTACTGATCAAACTATTTTCATTATTATTCGTGGTAGGGAGTGTCAATGCTAGGGTAATTCTAGATAAGGAGATATTTTATGCAGAACTAGATGGAAAAATAGATTTAAGATTTGGCTACGCTTTCAACAGAGATTCTTTTAGCTCTACAAAAGACAAGACCTCAAGCTATTCAGACCTGCGCTTGCTTTATTTACAGCAAGTTTATCCAAATACTAAAATGGGTTTTGATGTTAAGGCAGGAGTTTCTGGTATTGCAAACTTAAAGGCACTAGACATAGAAAAGTTAGAAATGGAGAAGTGGTATTTTATCATAAAGAATCAGGAGTTTGGATCATTTGAATATGGTAAAGGAAGTTTAGTTAGTCAGAGTATGTTAATTAACACTTCAAAAATTTATACAGCTGCTGGGGGAATAAATGGTCATTGGACAAACTATGCAAATCTGCGCGGTAATGGAAAAAAAGATGATGACCCTGGGTATGATAAGGACAAGGTATTTTGGGTAAAACCCAATGTTTACAGCGACTATAATGGACTAGAGCTGAAGTTAAAACAACCAATGATAAACTATATTTCTCCTGAAATTCATAACTTTCAACTTGGATTCAGTTATGTTCCAGGTAAAAATAATTTACAATATAATAATTTAATAGCCGCTGGTCTTTCCTATAAAAATGCCCTATCAGATGAAATAAATTTTACTACTGCTTTGACTGGTGAATTTGCAAGGGAAAATTTAACTGATTGTACAAACAAAAATTCTAGCGATCTTCAGTGTCATAATCAATTACTACACTGGAATTTTGGTGTGAAACTAAAGCTTTTTGAACTTGATTGCATTTTGTCGTACGGGAATGGTGGTAAATCTGGTGAGAAGCGTAGTCATGAAACAAATAATATGCATTATGTAAATGCAGGTATTGCTTATCATTCTGATTCTCGTAAAGTGAGCTTAACATATTTTAGTAGTAGCAGGGATATTGCAGACAAAGGTACAAACGAATTAACATCACAGGCTTTCAGTCTTGAATATCCATTAGCTGTTGGTACTTCATATTACTTTGATATTGTAAGATTTAGTACTAAGGAGCTTGCAGTGGAAGATAATAACTCCGGATATGTGCTTTTGGCCGGATTGAAGCTAAGTTTTTAGTGAAGTAACTGGTATGTAAGTATTGTAATAATGAGAGTAAAATTGAGTTGTTAATATATGTGCTATTTGATATTATAAAAATAACTATTACATAAGATTTTCAATAAAAAGACATTCTGTTACTAATCCAAGTGTAGAAGAAAACGGTTATTAATTAGCAAACCAAGCCCTTCAGTAAGCGCATCTCTTCAGGTGCTCTTTTTTTCTTTTTTATATATAAAAAAATTAGATAGTATTGTGAGTGCGGTTTTTTCTGTGTTCTGATGCTTTTCAATTCTATAGCTTTTGTATTGAATTTCCTTTTTTTACTACTATTTCTCTATATTGTTGTAAGAAAGAACAGAAAATTTAGTGAGAATCTTGAGAAGAATTTACTTAAAGTAGAACATGAACTTCAAGAGGCAAAACAGTCTTTAGTAGATAAAAATAAGGAAATAGTTGATTTGAAAGTGAGGAACGCAGAACTTGAAGTAATTCTTCAAAAAGAGCGTGAAGAAAAGAAAAAGGAAATAGAATTACTAACAAAAGCAGAGGAGAGGCTTACGAACACTTTTAAAGCACTTTCTCTTGATGCTCTTCAGGTAAACAATAATAATTTTCTGAACTTAGCAAAAGAAGTGATCGATAATAAGCTAAAAGAAACAGAAAGTGACTTCAAAAAAAGGCAAGCAACGATCAACGAAGTTATCACTCCAATAAAAGAAAAATTAGAAAAATTCGACAGTGAAATACGTGAGCTAGAGAAAGAGAGGGTAGGGGCCTATGAAGGTTTAAGGGAGCAAATTGGAGCATTAATGAGTCAAACCTCTAACCTTGCTAACGCCCTGAGGAAACCTCACATTAGGGGTAAGTGGGGTGAAATGCAGCTCAAAAGAGTGGTAGAAATGGCGGGAATGGTTGAATATTGCGATTTTTTTACTCAAGCTTCAGTGGTTGATAAAAATGAGGATAATTTGTTACGTCCTGATTTAATAATAAAAATGCCATCAGGAAAGCAAATAATAATAGATGCTAAAGTGCCACTTGATTCTTATATGGATGCTATGTCACAAAATGATTTGCAGATACAAAGGGAAAAGTTGAAGAATCATTCTCTGGCGATAAAAAAACATATAAACGATCTAGGCAGAAAGGAATATTGGAACCAATTTGAAAATACGCCAGAGTTTGTGGTGCTTTTTTTAACAGGAGAAGGGGTTTTCAGCGCAGCACTAGAATGTGAACCAGCTTTGATAGAAATTGGAATAGAAAAAAAAGTAATTATTGCAACACCAATCACTTTAATCGCGCTACTTAGGGCAGTAGCCTATGGATGGAAGCAAGAGATGATAGCTGAAAATGCAAAGAAAATAAGTGAACTAGGCCATATTTTATATGAGCGAATCTGCACAATGGGCGAAAATTTTGATAATTTACGCAGAAGCTTAAAAAGTGCTGTTGATCATTACAATAAAACTGCTGGTTCGCTTGAGGCAAGAGTGTTTCCTGCTGCCCGAGAATTCAATAAGCTTGGTATACATGCAAAAAATAAAGAACTCACTGCTGCAAAAGAGTTGGAATCTTTACCACGCAGTTTACATGCTGAGAGGTTGAAAGTAGATTAGTATTTCAGGTCTCCTTAACTTACATTTGCTGATTAAAACAACTTTCTAAAAATTTTTTTTATATAGCTCAATTTCTGCACATCATTTGCTGCATAAACAGGTATAGTTTGTTGCTCAGTACCAGGTATTTCTACAAAAATTTTGCCCACTTCTTGACCTTTTTTAATTGGTGCGGGTACCATATCTTTATACTCAATACGCACTTTAATTTTATCATGTAATCTGCGGTTATAAGTTATGGTAACATCGTTTGCAACTGTAACGGGCACTTTTTTATCTTTTCCATAAACAATATTTATTTCTTCAACTACGCTATCCTTAGCAAATATTTTCTTGGTATTAAAATGATTTAAGGAATATTGTATTAGTCTTTTTGCTTCCTCTATTCGCTCTTTCTCGGTGTCCAAACCATTCACGACAGCAAAAATTCTTCTATCGTTCCGTTTTGCAGATGCTATAATGCCATAACCACCAGCACTTGTATGACCTGTCTTTAGACCATCAACTCCAATATCATGGAAAAGTAAAAGATTTTTATTTTTTTGTACAATATCGTTATATGTCAAATATTGTTCAGAGAATAGATCATAGTATTCAGGAAAATCAGTAAAAATCCTTTTTGCCAGTGTTACCAAGTCTTTTGCGCTCATAAAATGGTTTTCATCTGGCCACCCGCTTGAGTTAACAAAATGACTATCATTAAGATTTAAATCTTGTGCAACTTCATTCATTTCAGCAACAAAATTCTCCTCTGATCCTGCAATACCCTCGGCTAGCGCTATGCATGCATCATTACCTGAGGCAATTGTAACTCCTTCAAGTAGTTCTTTTACCGTAACAAATTGACCTTCTTTCAAAAACATAGAAGAGCCTTTCCTTTCCCATGCTTTTCTACTTACTCGAAATTTATCTTCCATTTTTATTATTCCAGCTTTTAGATAATCAAAAGCTACATATAAAGTCATCAATTTGCTCATTGAAGATGGGGCCATTTTTTCCCTGGAATTGTGTTCAAAAATGAACGAGTCTGAAGCTAAATCTAAGACAATTGCTTGCTTTGCTTTGGTTCTAAACTGATATGAGTATGAGTAAAAAGGAAATATAAAAATTAATAGCAAAGTTACTAATTTGCTTAACATATTTATAATTTTAAATTTATAGTGTACTAATTAATAGTATGATTTTGCACGAGCATTTCAATAGATCTCTCGCATAAAACTTCCTTGACAAACTGCGCCAGCCCCCTTATTATGACAATAACAGTATTTATCCTTGTTTTCGATCCGCGCGGGTTCAACAACAAAAATTCAGTAAAAAACTCAGATATTTATTGGCA
>DWUD01000048.1:0-15077 GCA_018236485.1 Plebejus idas
TGATATGATCTCAGGGAGCCCAAAGGACATGCTAAAGCTGTCTTGGGACCCGCAAGGTAGGTAAAAGTAGGAAGTATAGTTTTCCCTCCCCATTAAAGCGGGAGGCAGCACAAAGTTGCAATGACCGAATATTGTTTTAACTTACCATATCAGCTACTACTAGCTAGATACAGCCTAATATAATATTATACTGTATATTAGGCTGGTATAGGAAGTTAAAATTATTATTGTAACTTTACTGTGTGCCCTGTTTTTATTTTTACAGGTACAACAAATCAAAATAGTCTTTTTAACTTAATATAAAAAATATCCCTAAAGTATTATAAAATGGGTTTGGATAATAAGAGTTTATGAATTTTGATAAAATTATCATACAAATCAAAAATATATGTGTGTCTGCAATCAATTCTGCGTTAGAACCAACCAACAGTTAATTTCTTAATCTAGCAACAGCAATGATTATCCGCACAATTTTTTCTTAAGTGTTGTAATTATGGTATCGCAACTGCTTTGTTGACAAATGTTACAACATTTATAAAAACTTTACCTTTGTATTTAGCTACATTATTGTGTTATTAGAACACCAACATTCTCACACACTTTGGTCAATTTTCTTTGATGTTACAATAAAATAATAATTATTAAATATTGCAATTTAACACTGTTATTCAATTTATTAACATTCATTCTATAATTCCTCTTCAAAAACATTTAAAACGAACCATGTATCGCCATTTTCTTGATTTGTCGTAATATCCCCATGAGGTGGAACCGGCGATAACAATCGACAAAAACACGACACAAAACAAACCACCTTCACTATCAACGCGACGACTGGCGACTAACTACGAGTGGTACTTTCTTCCACTCCCGCCAAAACTTTACTCAACTACAAGAAAATGTAAACACTGTTGCTTAAAAATTGACCTTGTTCTGATAATTAATTTTAATTAGTCGCTAAGTATTATTAATTGTAGTGTCTAAAATGGTAATAAAATGGATTTGAGAAGCTGTTTTGTTTTCTTTTTATAGCATTTTAATTATTTTATTTGTACGGTAAAAATGAGATATTAAGTTATCAATAAGTATTATTTATATTTCACAACAAACTGTTTGACATTAAATATCTCAGAAATTTGGATACTTACTGTAAGGTAGCGGTGCATACACATCTGGATATATTTCAGTCCTATTTACCCACTCGGAAAAATCATGAACTGTATGCCTGTTTTCACTATTGGTGGCCTCATTTTTATTTCTTAACTTTACATCTGACATAGAAGATGTAAGGTTATCTACTGACGCATGAAGATTATTATCTTTCTGAATAGTTTCTTCCTTATCTCTTCTTAGACTTTGATAAGAATCTGTAGATATAGCTGGAGCATTACCCAATTTTATATCAGGATTTTCTAGCAATTTTTTATACTTGTAATCGTCAGTTAATTGGTTTTCAGTATTTGACTGTAATGAACTTACTGGAGAATCGACATTGTTTCTTTTTTCGGGAACATCCACACTTTTTACACTATCCGAATCATATTTAGATAGCTCCCTAGGCGTGTTGCTTTTAGAGAAATAATCGCTATCACTATACTCCTCATTGTTTATGTCTTCGTTATCATCATAGAATATATTCTTCTTTACATATTTATTTAGGGCTTTTAAAGACCTCGTCATACTGCCAGTCACAGGTATGCGCTCCGGTAAAACAGTTCTATGATTATTATAATCATCGGCAATTTTTCGAGGGTTTTCGTGTTGGGAACTCATATTGGTTACATATGTTACACGATCACTTTAGCACTATGTGTCATACACTGGGCGACGCAACAAAAGATAGCGAAGATAATATTTATCGCGGAAACTTTAATATCACCTTTTGATAACATTTAACACACGAGCACTTAAATTGTTTATGTAGCAGGAGGATATACACACAACACACAGATAAATAAGTATTGAACGAGCAGCACAGGCACGCGGAACAGCGTACTATTTACTCCAAAAAAACCTTCGTCGACCGGTTCCGAATCGTCGAGTGACGTAATTTTCCTGCCGACCTCTTAATAGTACCTTTATTGTATTGAAGCACTTGCATGGACGAGTGAATATATCGCGGCGAGACTATGTGTTCCTGCGTTTGTAAGCTAAATAATACTTCCGATTTTACAAAGCTTTTCTTTGCTAGACTAGAACGTAAACAGTTACGTAATAGCAACGTTACTTAACAGATCAGTTTGGTTTTTTATTTTGTATTTTTCTTGATTTTATAACTACTTAGGTTTGAGTGCAATAAATGGTGATGAGAGAAAAAAATATTACCTGTATCTGAGTAGCTGCCATATGCAGAGCGGCGTGGAGGCTCGGGGGCTGATTCACCCTCTATTGTAATAATAAAATGAAATATTTAACGAAATAAAACGTAAAAATTTTGAAATGAATATGAAAAACAGAAGAATATTATGTACAGAAAGAATTTACAAATCGAAACCAAATCATGCAATATTTCATCGGCTAACAGTTTACTCCATTAGTAAATAATCTTTAATATAAAAAAAATAAAATTGACCTTGAAATTGAACAGTGTTTCGTGACGGCATGACAAATGGCGCTAGATGATAAGGCCACGCGGCAGGTGGGGGCCGCGGCGGCGTCCGAGGTGGCTCGTAGCGACTAGCTGGCCGGTGGACTTCTGGATCGAATGCTTGTTTTGACAGTGGCTCGTGTTTAAGTATAGTATTAAGCTTTAAGGGCTTCTTCGTAGTTGCCACCTTCACGTCCTTTTTTACGGTTGACGTACGTCCGCGAACAAACTTATCGGGACTGGTGACCGATCTATTGTTATCAGAGGGCTTTGGATACTGATGTGCAATCCATGGCCCCGCTAAAAAGGGAAATTCGTTTAGCTCTCTTATGTCTGGTGCAGATGAATATATTTGTCCGAGCAGAGACATCGTTTCAAATTTGCGCCGAATACGTTCAACTTCTCCTGGTCTACATTCTATGGCTTCCTCTGCTGATCTCGACCGCGTCGTTGGTCTTTTCCGCAGTGCGGCCAATTTTGATATAATATCGATATGAGGCATAAACCTATTTGTGGGCCGTAATGGCACTCTGGCCACCGTCAATGTTTTCCATTTTTGACGTTGCGACGGCTCTCCCTCAATCGTGGACCAATTATTTTTATAGACGTTTCGTGCAATTTCGGGATCACTTCGATGCCTCCGCAGAATTGCACCGACCGATGAGGGTGAATCGAAACGCCGTACCAGTCGTCGTACCTCGCCCCCACGAGAAAATTTTAAGTATGTTCGCCAAACACGCTCCGGATCGGGCGACGGGCTTCGACTACGGGAAATTGTCTCGTTACTGGAGTACGGTAGCGTGTCAGGGGTATTTCGATCCCTTTCGTGTACACCGGAATAAGGTGAAGGCGACCTCGAACGTACTGCAGTTTTTAAGGGCAGGGAAAGAAAATTGTTGGTATTACTTTCACCGAACAATTCTTTAAAGTTCGTACATGATTGGGACTGGCAAATAAGATTATTTATAACTGGTTTTCTGATAGTTTCACCGGTTAGTTGTATACTTGGACTTTTTTCCTTCTGTTCGTCGTTCGAGTTTTCTCTAGCGTGGAAAATTGTTTTTGGTTGGTTTTGAAGACTTTTAACTGATTCAAAATATTCGACTTTTTTCTTCACCCCTATTTTATTATCTCTGTATATAACAGTTTTTCCAGAAACATCAGAGCTTCCTGTATCGGTTTCACTTGCTGATGACTGATTTGATGGTGCTGCATTTACATTTGGATATATTACGTGCCTCGTTTTGCATTCCTTTTGTTTATTATTGTGATCTTCAAGTAGTTCATTATTATTAATACATGCAGAAGATTGGCAGTTGTTATCAAAAGATATTAAGGGCATGTGATCTAGTTTATTTAATTTATTTAAAACTTCTTTACTAATACTTTGGGATATCAATTTCTTTTCACACTCAGTAAGTGACATTTGCATTCTATTCGCATTATTTTTCATCTCCTTTTCATTAGGCTTTAAAGAATCGATAGATGCAATAGATTGTGATTTGACCAGCGTTTCGTTATCTTGTAACGACGGCGTTTTTCTAGGTGTACCTAAGGAACTGCATCTCACATATAGATTCGGGTTTTTATTCTTAGTCAGATTATTTACTTCTATTTCATATTTTTGTGTTTCAGTTTTTGCTAATGATTTGGATTCAAGCTCTTTGCTGTAGATAGCGTTGAGTTGATCTTTTAAAGCAGTGACCTGATCTATTGAAAGACTACTCCATAAACGGTTACCTATACCAATTTTTTTACGTAATTCTTGAAATGAATCATCTTGTAAAACTAGATGAGTTCTTATTGGTTGACCTTTTTCTTTCTTATTTTCTCTTTTATTGTTAAAATCGAATGCGGTTTCTGCCACACTTTTACCCCTCCATAATGGTTTATAAGTATCTGAAGGTTTTTGTAAAACCAAACTATCATAGCCATAAGTTGATTTTTGTTGAAGCTCATCTTTTAAGTCTTCCACAGACTTTTCCTTAATTTTAAGACCTCTTTCACTGTCAAATTTCCAACGGAAATCTTTGACGTCTCTAGGATAAAATAGGACATCATTATCACGTTGAGCTTGTCTCAATTTTTCATACAAATTATTTAACTCTTCTTCAGCCCTTTCTATTGCTCTTATTTTTTTCCAGCGATCAAAATCTATGATCTCCTCATCCTTTTTTCTTATAGGTAAATCATTATTATAACATGTTGTTTTTTCTAATTCTGCAACTCTTTCCAAATACGCATAGTACCTATTCAATTCCCTAAATCTTTCTGACCTACTCTTTGTACTTTGTATATCACGAATGTATTCGTCGTACTCAGGGTCATCCCTGTATAAATTAGGTTCACTGTTTACTCTTGTTATGTACTTATCATAATAATTTCGATTACTTTTGCTTTCTGCACTACAGGAACGGTTATCTTTTTTATTTACTTTTTCAAATTTATTTTGCGTTCGTGTTAAGTGTATTTTTCTATACGATGGAGAACGAATGGATACTGGAGAAGTAGAATGACTTCTGCTAAAACATATACTTCTAGTTTCTTGAGGAGAAACAGATCTCGATGACAGAGGAACACGTAATTGTATCATTTTACATTCATCTTTATTTTGAGGTGTCTTGACACTCGGGACAATTTTCACACTAGGAAATTTATTTGCAGGCAAAGTAAAATTATTGCCCCTACTGTAAACTTTGTTTGAAGAATTGATGTTACTTTTTAAAATGCTAGATTTTGGTGGTGAAGAAAATCTTTGAACAGTTTTTTTGTGAAATATAATTGTCGGTGATACTGGACGAGATGTTTGAGAAAAGTAAAGCTTATGAACAGGTGGCTCGCTTTTACTTCTTATCGATGTCAATGAAGATGTAGAGCCCATTTCACTCCTGGGCACATGTAAACTTTCAAATTTACGAATTTTTCCATCCATTTTTCCAGGCCAAGATATAGACCTAGGTTTTTTATAGCTTATGGGACTTGGATTTTTGTCCCATTTCACAAAACGGGATAAAGAAACTGGTTTTCTATTTATTAAGTACGTATTTAATGAATTCGAATGGGAATAATTGGAAATTTTGTCGGGTAAAGACTGAAACAGCTTAGCCTTTTCAAAAACGAGTCCAGCACAACTTTGATCTGATAACTGTTTAATCGACAGCGGTTCCATATTCCTTAAAAACAGGTGTTGAAAAAAGGTGTTTGAATCAAATGAATCATAAGAATTACTTGAATCTTCTTCAAAAGGCCTCTTATTGCAGTAAATATTATTACTCTTACTATCAGCTTTTGGCGATTTACAGCATTTTGAATATGTAGTTATTCCATTTGACGATACTTTTAATAGACCTCTTGTATTTCCATCTGGATTCTGTTTCAATTTTTCTTTCAAAAGTTTTGTTTTGACTTCATCTTTTTTGTCAGAATTCGAAATTTGTAAAGGTTTAGCTACTATAGCATTACTACTTGAAATCTTCTTCTTTTTTAAATTGGTTATAACAGCTGACTTTATTTGGCGACTGTTTTGGTTCCTTGTAACATGTGACGGAACTAAATTTGATATTGATTTAGACGTAGGTAACGTGATGCTTGAAGTTTCTTTAGAAGATTTTGAGTCCTTTTTAAACAAACAAGGCACAGACTTAGTATGCTGGTTTAAATGTTTCATTCTCTGAATCTTTTCTGAAGTTCGTAGCATATCTCTACTCTTATGTGTTACTGGAGGACTGCATTGTCTTGTTATATTAGATGCTCGTATTTGTGACGAAAGTATGGGTTTTATAATTTGAGTACCAGTTTTCAAAGTGTTCTTTGGTTTTATTTTTGTAAAATCAATGCGCTCATTTCTTTTTTGAGAACTCCACAACTTATCTATGGCAGTAGCTTTGTCGAGAATATTAGATATGGGTGTTTTCCTGCCGACTCCTCCTTCAATTTTTATTGATTTTTGTTGCTCCCCAAATCTATCAAGATTCGCAGTTGCGTAATTATTAGGTGTTAGAGTTCGTCTTGGTGAGCTAAAACTACTCGTTCCAATTTGTTTAGGGTTTCTTCGCTGTGGTGAATGTAAGCTTTCAGCGTATTTGTTTCTGTTAATTGCTGGAGGCGCAGAAGTCGACATGACTCGACTGTTAACATGTGCGTTTGAAATTGTCGAGGACCCCTTTTTTAAAATTGTGTGTGTATTTTGTCGATTGAGCTTGTTGCTTATTTTATTTTTCAGAAAATCAACATTCGACTGTTCTTGAGTCTGGAACGATTTTGCGTTCGGTTTTGTAGAAGTGACTAATTGGAGCGTCCGACTATTCTTCGACGACACTCTTCTAGGAGGCGCTGGGGGGTCCTGCAGTGAATCTTCAGCACAAAATTTCCTGCCTACATGTACTCTATCATTCTCGATTCTGGTCACCGGATAGCAGATAACTTCTCGTACATGAGGCGGTACTTTATGAACCCTTATCTTCGTGAGGGTTTTCGAAATTGGAATATATTCGATTTCTGAATCATCTGTGGAATTCCAATATTTCTCGTTACTCTTCCTCGTTATCTCAAGCGTGAATTAGGCGTGTCCTCGTGGCCTTTCAAAACAAACACGTGTATAAGCGATGTATTCTAAAGTGATGACTACTTTGTGCATTTTTGAAATACTGTGTCAAAGTGTAAAGTTTATTTAATACTGGAGTCTACTGTACCATGCATTTTAATTTACCTGGAACTCTCCTCACCCAGCACCCAGCGGTTATTTCATGCAAACAACTCAAATACTGACTTACCTCTGTTAGTATTCGGTATGGAAGTATGTCAACTCGGACAAAGCGCATCCTATAATGAGGCACGTCCAACGTTGAACATTATGGATGACCTTGTCCGATAGTAATTTACTCGATGCACTGACCTCGACTGAGAGTTGAAATTATTCAACACTTTCAGCAAGGGATTAATTCACCATTTTATTAGGTTTAGTATTAAATAAAATACTTAAATACGTATTATTGTTTATCCTGGCGGCGGGTTAAAAAATCCCATGCTTTGGTTAAGCATTCTTACACCATTAATAATTAAGCATTAATAAATTAATAATATTATATAATCCGCAGAACCTATGTTATATTATACGGAATTTACTAATATGCTACTATACTTTGTTTTTTTTCTTGCTTTTAATTGATAAAAAAATTATCATACATACTAAATATGAAATAACCTCTCATTCTATTATTGAAGAACATATTAGAAATATATTATATGTGACTAAATATACGTATAAAATATTTAGATATATTTTAATCAGGTAATGACAATAGTCTCCTTTAATTCAATTAGTGACAATTCCTAGATGACTATAGATTCTCTTGTTTATAAACTCTTTTATGTAATTCATCTAAATTTCGATAAATTATTATGAATCTTCACTCATTATTTACACAAATATGTCAGATGAAGTATGTCATACCTTGTCTAGGTGGGGCTGGTGATCGGAACCCTCTCAATGGGGGTTCGCCCCCCGCTTGCAAGTCTCTATACGCCGCCCTCCTCTCCGCCGGCGATAACGGACCGTCAGTCTCCTCTCTCCTCCGGAATATAAGCGTTGAGTCTGACTCGTAGCCGGATTCTTTTAGTGCCCTAATAAAAATATTTTTAGTTTTATTTAAATACTCGACGACGCCCGCTCCGTTGCGCCAAAATTTGTTTATTACGCAGAAACCGTGTATTTTACCGAGATGGAAAGTATCCTATGCCCTTTGCCGGGACTCAAACAAAGTAGGTATCTCCATACCAAATTTCAGCTAAAACTGTTCAGCGGTTTGGGCGTGAGGAGGTAACAGACAGACAGCGTAATATAAAAGTAGCATAAATGATTTATAAGCAGATTAACCTACGTTATTTTTTCGGGTTATGTCAAGTCAATGTTTATTACATGTCGGCTGGAATTGACACATCCCGACTAAAAGACGTAGGTCCATGACTATCTGCTTATGACTCAATTTCTCCCGTAGCCCTTACGTACAAACCATAAAGTTAATATACCTAGCGGAATATTATATTAAGTTTATGGTACAATACTTGACATTTACCTTGCCATATTAGATTTTGATAGGATCGCAGATGTGATATCTTTCTTTTCTTTCGGTGACGCCTGTGGTAGAGACGAGTTGGACATGTTTTGTTGCTGCAAACATAAATATATTAGATAAACTGAATATAATACGACTTATTCAAAAGTCAAAAAATACATCAAACATTTTAAACTGATTTGGGTGCGCGGCGCTATGTGTGTGCATAATAATAATATACAGGGTGTAACAAAAATAAGTGATAATACTTTAGGGTGTGTACGTGTTCTTTATAGAGAGTTCACTGTGAAAGTAGCAGCGCTGAAAGACCAATTTTTTTTTCACTTTTGTATGGGGAAACCCGTGACGCTCGGGCCCTTGCCCGTACAAAAGTTAAAAAAAGTTCGTCTTTCAGCGCTGCTACTTTCATAGTGAACTCTATACACGTACAGTGTACACACCCCAAAGTATTATCACTTATTTTTGTTACACCCTGTATATAATATTTGTGTGACAGTGAAATAACCATAGAGATAACAGGGTTCTATGTGTGATTGGCATAAGATATATTACCTACACATAGCAAAGCGCACACAAGTCAGTTAAATCTATAGTTATCTAATAGAGTTAATAGAGTAAACACGATCTAGTGCATTTCTTCTAAGTCTACAAACATGCTGACGTGACGGCATTCTCCTCACGATTGACGCAATATTAACTAGAAAATAATATTTTAATAGCTATAAAATACAGCTTCATATGTTTATATACGTCTAAGGGTGGGTTAAGCACCAGAGGCGTTGTTAAAGTTAAAGTTAAGGTTATCGTCAAAATATATGGTGTCCATAATAATTGACTTTTACTAGTGATTTGACAGTTCATTTGACTTTTTGTTATGGTTAAAGTTAAAGTTATAGTTAAAGTAAGTTGATGCAACCCACTCTAAATAACTATTATTCATTAAAATGTAACAACGGTGATTATTGATATAGAGTTTATAGAAAGAGAGAGATACGGTATAGATACTTATCTATACGGTATACCATCTTTAACCAAAAAAATAGAACCATCAACAACATTAATAACAGAAAGCCGCGTAACCACAGACAATAACTAGTTAAAATACTTTTGTTATCTTAACTTGATCGTAGAGACAATTCGAAGATTGCATCACGTTATGCAAGAATGGGCTCTAATGTCCCACTTCTTTTTTTAATGTACGTTCTTTAACAAGCCTAGAGTCTAAAATCGACTCTAATACCATAACAATAACGTCTATAAAAGGTAATGAAAGTATGCACGACTGTACGAGATAAATTTGATATTATTGTGCCAACTGATTTGCGTCGTCAAACATTACTTTTGTCGAGGTAACTTGATATTATGTAATATTTTCACTAATGGTGTTACATCAGTATAAGAGCACTTAGACCACTGTAAATTGATTATACATTAGTCCATTAAATTAGATAATAATAACGTAACGAATTTGTGCTATCAATACACGGACATGTAATTTGTTTTATTTATTATTATCTAGCGAAGAAAAAACATTTAAGTCTTTCTCTACATAAAACACAGCAAAGGAAAATTTGCTAAAACTGTACAAAACTCAATTTTTTTCATTTCGCTTCAAGATAAAGTAGAAAAACTTAAAAATATAACACACTTGTCAGCATAACTAACCTAACGAAAACTTGTAGTATCTGTTGTACATGCTACATCAAGAATATACGTACACAGATACAGAAATATGTAGCACTAATCAACTTAACATAACAATAATAAAATCTAATAAAACATTAAAACTAAGATAATAGATAATAAATTGGACGAAAATGTCAAAACCCTAGTGAAATAAATAATAGGAGTATAGTATGTATGAATTTATACTCAGTAGTAAATTATGATGCCACTCGCTTAGAATTTCCACCGGAATCCATAAGAAAAGCTGTTGTCCTCAAAGTTTTCCAAACAAAAACACATTGCAAATGCAAATAATAACAACGATGGTAACATTCCAACAAAGCACATCTAAACCAAGTTTCTAATGCCTTCGAGAACCATTATTTCATCATGTTCATAATATAAAAAATTTAAAATGTCAAAGTCATTGGCTACTTGGCGATGCATGCACGATATCCACAACATCTCATGCATAATAGTACAGATTCTCTAGATTTTTTTTGTCTTGATCACTATCAAGCTCATTTTTTGTGAGTAGCTTCATTTTGATAAGAATAACAACACTTTTTCAGTGCGAAAATTCTCATTTTTCTCATTCTCAAATATTTCGATTTGATGACCTTACAGATCAACAAGTCCTCGTTGATTCAAAAACGGAACCCAAGCGAGCAGATTTTTTGTATATTGATCGGTTATTAACATCATTTAACAGTTAACAGTAATATTGTCCTACAAATAGAAGAATCTATATTTTAGGACATCAAAACGAAATATTTAATTCTTTCGATTATCTCTGTTAGCTACCACTTTCGAGAATTTTCGCAGAGGAAATTGTTGTACGTCTTATCATAAAACAATATCCCTCCTCTAACCTAACCTAACCTAACCTCCTCCTTTTTGAAAGTCGGTTAAAAATTAAGCTACTCACGAAAAATTTGCTAGATAGTAATCAATTCAAAAAAAATTTCTAGGAAACGTACTATAATATTGTTAACCCTTACATTTTTCTGTATGGCGCGAGCGAGGAAGGTGGTGTAAGGAGGCAGGGGGGCGTTCTCATCTAGCCACTGTTAGTGCCACCGCCGTGAACAGTGTTACGAGATATTAGTTAATTTTATGATAGTCAAAAAGTTGTGAAAAAAAATGAACAAAGCGTTTTTTATTGCGTGTAATTTAATTGTGTCGTGCAATTTAAGGGCTGCCACACGTAACTGCAAATTCGCATCGCATCGCAAATAAAATATTTGCGACAAAACTCATAATAAAAATGACATTGCGATGCGAATCCGCGGTTTTATGCGGGAGTTCTAAAGTTTATGAATCTCAGCCGCATTCAGAGACTTTTAATGATAACTTAACATTAATTTAATGAAAATTTTAACAGAAACATAATATGGAATTTATATTGTCAAAATCTTCATTTAATTAAGTTAAGTGATTGAATGTCTCATACGGACGTTACCATGGCAACGTCTTGCGTCTCTACTCTCTACGACGTAGACGGCGACGTAGAATCTATGTCGCCGTCGCTAGCGTAGCCAGAGTCGACCGCTCCGTTTGCGGCGACTGAGTGGACATTGCCAGTTGTTTGCACATCTTTGTATGCTCCGTCACTCAATCAGTCGCTGATTTTAGTGATAACCTCAGATAATTGAAAAAAAAATTCAAGGTATTTTCTTAAATCTTCATGGAATGTAAGAAAAACGGCGCTTTGCGGCGACGCGACGCAGAGGCGCCGGACGTTGCCATGGTAACGTCACAGGCCACGTCGCCGTGGCATCCCAGTGAGGTATGGCTCTCAGTGCGGCAGTTACTAATAAAGATATTTACGCAGTCATGTCAATTTTCCAATCTGCTAGACAAAGAATGACAGATCACAAATCTTGTATATTTATTCAGCTGTGTGAATATTTTTATTAGTAACATGGTTTTATTATGTCTCAAAATGTGTCCCAATAGGACCTTTAGGGACCAACAGACAGACTACTCCAAGTCTTATTTCATGTCCACATTTTGATAGTTGCAAGATTAATCTAAGTACTAGTTTTAATCAGTTATAACTTTTGCAAATATTTACAAATGTAAAGTATCAACGGTAAATTGTTAAACATTTAAATTTAATGTCAGTTAATTAATGTTGAGTTTTATTTTAAAATTGAAATTAATAAATTATAGAAAAACAAATGCAAAGTTACCACAAATACACACATAAAAATGTAAATTGAAAAAGTCGTACCCCGTCAAAAATGTCCATGACCTCGTCCCACCACTAGAAAAAATAATTTTGTTGCTCATTACTACAGCTACACCTATTATATTATTAGTGATGACAGTGATTCCCAAACTGTGATCACACTTCAAACATGTTAAATTAACATAACGAGCAAGCTTTTAGCATTTTAGCCACAACATTTGAGAATCCCTGGTCTAAATCTATGAATCTTGCTCTATGAGTTTATGCAACCAGTGGTCCCAAAACTTTTCAAGTGTTACCTGTTTGGCCTCCTTGTCTATGACGGAGGAGCGGCCGGGGACGTAGTTCTCTATCCGTCCGGGCTGGCCCTTGTATACTTCTTGACTCGCTCGTGCCGATGCTAGTGTACTGTACCTGAAATATTAACATTGTTTTGATTAGAAACAAATAGTTATTCAAAATTTTAACCCGCCAGATCATATTATTGAGAGATCATAGTAATTCCAAAGATATCGCAGATATTAAGTTATTTCAAAATACTAAGGGCCTGATTCACCACTTCCTGATAAGTGCCGGATATTAGCTCGATGCACTCCTTCACCATATATGTATAAGCTATAACTGTGCAAAATTTCATTCACCTACGTTTCCTTATTTTTCGTCCAAAGGGATAAAAAGTTTTTCGCTCGCGTATTAATAATATATAGATGTTATATGGATTGTAGCTGTTGCGTGTGGGCTGTTACCAGTGTTCGGCGACCTTAAATAACTTAAAAATAATATACTAGTGAGTAATAGTATTTATTTATCAAGTTACTTAATACACGTAATGTTCTAATAAAAGAGTATTCACGTACTTATTAGTCATGTACGGTGACTCGTTCCTCCTCTCCTCTTGTACGGAAGCTGTTCTTCTGCGAGGTCCTGTCGCGTCGCTGTCGTAGTCACTCCACGCGGACGGCACTCGGCGGCCCTCCGGTTCGCTGAGGTACCCTGAGCGAGGGTCGAAGTACGCGTACTGGGAACGATTGCTGCTCGGCCTTTGGATGGTTTCACCTGGTCAAAGTATGGTACCATCGTCAAGACTTGAAATATGGTAGGAAAGTTCATCATCATCATCATCAGATCAGCCTATATTCATCCACTGCTGGACATAGGCCTCTCTCAATGAACGCCAAGATGGTAAGGAAAGTTAGGAGAAAATATTATATGTTGTTTGTAAAAATATTTTCTTTATCGAGAGTTGAACATTCTTCTCATTAAAGGTTTTTGGTCTATTGTTGGGATCAGCGAAAACTTTGTAACAATGTAAAGTTTTGTGCCTTAACTCATGGTTAAATTAAACACGTTTCGATGTGGTTTAGGGGGATATGTCACTTGAATACTTGAATGGCG
The DNA here is from genome assembly GCA_018236485.1 of Plebejus idas. Classification (NCBI taxonomy): domain Eukaryota; kingdom Metazoa; phylum Arthropoda; class Insecta; order Lepidoptera; family Lycaenidae; genus Plebejus; species Plebejus idas. The sequence goes on from DWUD01000048.1 coordinate 13,916, forward strand.
AGTCATTTCAAGATAAGAGAGAGTCCAGATTATTGTAGTGCGTTGCGTTGCATCGGTCAAGATCTTGATATTCTGTCCGTGTTTCCGTCAAAACATCGCGACTGACGACGCAATACATCACGTATAATATATATATATATATATATATATATATATATATATATATATATATAGATATAGATAGATAGATATATATATATATATATATATAGATAGATAGAGATAGTTTTATGAGATTTATTCTCATGAATGCATTCTTAGGGAATGTTTAAAAACATTAGTTGCACACAAGCTAAGAATAGAATTAGTGACACAATTTCTGGATAGCCCTCATTCCAGTTGAATAATATAATATGAGAGTGATAATATAAATAATAGAAAGAAATAAAAATGAGAAACGAACTTTATTAATATTTAGTTTGGAAGATATTATTACACAAAAGTAAATGAGTAATAAAAAAATACTTAGGCCCATTTACGCAGATTACGCTGAAGTCATCCCTGGATTAAATATTATGAATCATGATGTCTAGTGAATGACTTTAACTCAGATCAGCGTAATATATTTTGTTAGAACCATGCATGAATAAACTATTAAGATTATGAAAACTGGATACAAAAGCATGACGTCGTCGCAAACGGTGATAGGTAAGCTTTTGTTAGAGTTTTGAATGCGAAAACCAAAAGCAGTTAATCAAAAATTTCGAAATAATCACCTCGGCGGTTTTTGTATCGAATAGTCACATAATCGTCTGAAAAAGAAATATAATAAAAGAATGAGACAATAAATAAAAAAAAATTGTAAGGATCTACAAACAAGATCGATAAGTAAATTATTGTTAATGCTACCAACAAACTCACCGTCGTATTTGTTTTTGTGGATTGTGTCGTACATCTTCTTGTACCATCTTGAGGGGTCCTTCACTTCCTGAAAGTAATGTAAAACAAAGAATAAATGGTATGCACTTTGCAGCAACTGCAGTTATAATATCTTGTTTATGTATCATAGAACCTGTTTACTTCTTCCTATAAAACAGAAGGGCTGATAATTTAGACTTTAGGGCAAAACACAGGCCACACAGGCGCTGCACTATCGCAGCGTTATTACGAAGCAGTCTTAACGTCTACACCCCTGACGCTTCGTCTCAGGGGCTGCTGTCTG
>DWUD01000049.1:0-14988 GCA_018236485.1 Plebejus idas
GATATATGTTTGTTTCTTTTTTTAATTCCGGATACATAAATAGCAGCCCTCGTAAGCTCAATAAATATAAAAAATAAACTATTATTCTATTTTATATGATTTCCTATATATAATATAATATAGGAAGAAAAAAAATATAGTATATAATTAAAATATATATAATTCTAAACATTTAATCGTCCTATTATTGTAAATGTACATTCCAATAAGCCCATTTTACTCCCGAGAAAAGTTCTCGAAAATTCGAGAAGCCTTAGAATAGGCATTAACTATGACATGCGCTATCTAATTTCTACTCTAATCGGCGCTCTTTGCTTATGTTCCTTAAAATAATTTTCTGACTTAACATTTTCGATTGGCCGGAGTAATAGGACACGCAATGTATCTAACACAGCCTTTATTTACATATACAATATAAATACTATATACATATAATATATAATATATATATAATAAGAAACTATAATTTATCCCTGGGTTACAATTTTGCAAAACAAAGTTATAGACAACTAATCATTATAGTCACCAAAACCCGATAGTCACAATATGTTCCGAGTTTTTGTCGGGCACATTCGATAAGGTAAGTAAATCGTTAAAGTTAACGAATTTAGGTCCCACAAAAAGTCGGACTAATCTTTGAAAGAACGATAAAGACATGAAACGTATAATGTCCTTTATATCAAACGATTCGTAACAATTCGTTAACGATAGCGAATTTCAATTCGACAAAAACTCGGACTTTTTGTACAAAGTCACCAACGATTCATTCGTTATCTCCTGATGAAAGTCGCTTGATTCTGATCAATCATCATCAGTCCGAAATTGACCATCACAAATCGATACCTGAGCCTCCTAGCCACGACTTTTCTTTATCGCTTCTTCATAGAATTCCGATCTAAATATATGGAATTAACATAAGCGTTCGATAATATGAAATCGTCACAACTCGTGTAATACCAAATCCATACATTTTGATTTTTTTCTATGAAAACGCGATGAAGAAACCGTGGCTACAGGCTCTGATCATCACAATATTTCTTCATCATTTACAAATCAGCCGGCGAAGGCAGATCATAGCGCGATTTGCGCCTGTCCCTCGATATGGACAGCTGTCCCGAGGACGACCTCTGTAGCGAGGACGAGCGAGGCCGCGACGTTTCCGATTTGGATTTCTTCACTTTACTACCGCCGGAAGCGGGCTGTTTGCCCTTTATTGACGACACTGATATCACCACATCAGTGGACACTCCATCGTGTTCTAAAATAGAATAATGAGGTAATGACTCCAGTCCGGAGTTGGGTTTCCATGGTTTGAGTTTCATGTTGTTTGGATTAAAGCGTTTGAATTATTGTGTAGCAACAGTTTATTTCAGTTAGGCACCGATTTTAACGCTTAAATTTTGATCATTCAGCCCCTGTTTCACCACTTCCTGATAAGAGTCGAATAGGCTATCCACCAATTAACTTGACAGAAATGAAGTATGGAGAATCTGTCAATAAAGTTGTGAATAGCCTATTCAGCACTTTATCAGAAAGTGGTGAAACCTAGGCCCTTAACGTTATTATTCTAATAAGTTTTATGCTTTGATCCAAACAATTTTGCTTGTAAAAATTAAAAATACTTACCAATACGTTTAATTACTTCACCGGCATTATTTAAAAAGAATTTAGGTTTGCTGTCCTTAATTGATTCCTAAAACAGAAGGAAAATATAGTTTTTATCGCCGGCTTTAAGCGCGTCGATCGAATCAATATATTTCGTAACAAAAAACCTAACACCCCCCACTTCAACCGGCACAGTGGTGCGGATTCTCTAGATACACCTTGGAGACAGACAGACGGACAGATAGCGAAATCTTATTATAATAGGGTCCCGTTTTTACCCATTACATTAATCGTGTTCGTTTCGTTTTTCAATGCACATTGCGCATGCGCAAAGACAAAAATTAGTGTCATTGTGAGTGTGTTCTAAAATCTGTCAAAAATTGATGCGAAATCACCACTTATGAAGTTGACAGCTGCCAAACTGCGAAAATGCGCGGCTTGTGCATGCGTGGTTGAAAAATGAAACGAACACGGCTATTGTGTACGGAACCCTAAAAATACCAATATCTTAGGTTACTTAATCCAAAAGCATTCGCTAATTTTAATAGCGAAGATAGTTGTCAAGACTGTATTTATTTTTGGTAGGCTAGAACAACAACAACAGTGGCGTATCTTACCTTTGATTTACTAGATTTGGAAGCAGTGTCACTGCCTCCGCGCCACCACGGTCACTGAATCTCACAGAAGGCTCTCGCTATGTCCTTGACGGGGGACGCCTCGGCCTCCTCACCCTCAGGCTTGGGGGTCCCAGCACCGGAGGTAGTTGCGCCACTGGAATTTATGTGTTAGTTAGCATTGACTGTTAGTATATTATTTTATCGGTAGCTTTAACTTCTAATACTAAGAGACAAAGCACTCTATTTTTTTCTACTTACGTCATATCCACTCGCACGGTGTTGCTGTTCTGCTGGTTCCGCATGGCGAGGGTTGACACCATGGGCGGCCGCTGCGGCTTGTTCGATAGTAACCTCTCAATCTCCACCATCACGTTTGTTGTCAACTGTGGCACTATCTGTTGAAGAATAAAACATTAAAACCTGTGACGGAATGATGATGCTGATTGGTTAACTCTTGTTCGGGGACATTTTTTTTTACGCAGTGAAATGCTGTGACGCATTCGACGCAGGGGATGGGGACTCCCGCTGCGGATATGTGGGGCTCGCCGCGGCGAAGATGGTGAGTGCCGCGGCCCTACCCACTAAAACACTGTGATATTCCTGTCTCCTACAACTGGCGGATGGTCCCGACGAGCATTACTCCGTAGTTTGTTCGGGGACCCTAGGGTCAATTCAGACCGCAAAGCGACGCGTAGATGCATTTCAAAATTTGTATGGAATTTGACAGACTTGCACTTGTCCATAATAGATATGAATTCTTGTAGACAAAATATTTCAGAATATTTAAAGTGTAAGAAGGAACAAAGAGAAATATTAAGAATCAAACTGTTTAGGGTTGAACCATTGAAGAAGTAATTAAAGAAGATCACCTTAGATAAGTAAATGGTAAAATACAAATAAACAAAGAGTAGAAAGTTATAATATTACCTGTAACGCGTGTATGTTTTCTTTGAATTGTTCAACACTCGAAGCGCCCAGAAGCAGGCAGTTCACAGACTCATTCTTCAAACACCATGCTACGGCTAGCTGACCCATCGAACAATCTAGAAAACGATTTTACTTCATCACTACAATCTTTATGAGAACTCTTTCAGGGTCTTGAAATTGAAGAACAGTATCTATTTAGTTCTAATTGAGTCAATATGTTAAAATAAGTTAAATTCTTACTCATAGTGCTGGCTAGGTTGGCTAAGTCGCGAAGTTTGTCTCCATAAGTCCGAGGTTCCTCTCCATCCACCTGCTCCTTGCTTCCGGATATGCGCATCTGAAAATTAAGGATGCTATGTAGATCAGAGAAGTTGTATCATAGTCTAAACCTGCCAAAAGATCACAACCATTGAATTGGTGTAATCCCACCAAATGACAAAAGTCCGTCAACTGCCTATGAATCAAATCCTTCGGTGGTAGGTACTTTCAGAGACATTGTATCATAGGCGGATGATGGACAAACATTACTTGGTGGTGTTGACCAAATGACTAACAAATAATTGTAATAATCCAACCGAATCACCTAAATCGTCCATCTGCCTATGAATTTTATCTGATAGTACAACTTAGATCAATAATTTCTTAATTAAATTATTGGCATGCTTGTCTGGTCACACTTCTAATAGCTGTTTCACCTAGGTTTCACCATATGGAGTATATAGTGACAGATATGGGATACTCCATACTCTTTAATAAGTCAAGTTAAGGGCCTGTTTCACCACTTCCTGATAAGTGCCGAATAGGCTATCCACCACTTAACTTGACAGATGAAGGATGGAGAATCTGTCAAAAAAGTTGTGAATAGCCAATCCGGCACTTATAAGGGAGTGCTAGAACAGGCCCTTAGTCTTATAACATACTTCAGCAAAAGCTAGATCCTCCTCGCACCAGCTGAAAGTACTGTATTTCCTGTTAAACCGTGACTTGGCGAACAGTCCAGTTATTTCCTCACGACCTAGTCCTTTCCCTGTTGTAATCGCTGACCAGGCCATCATTCCTATAAAAAAACAGACGTTCGAATAATCGATTGATTTGATACAAACCCTTGAGAGATGTAGACCATCTTACAAGTAATAAAACCTAAGCATAATATGAGCTATTTATACTTTGAGTAACCTCGAAGGTCTTGTCCATTTGAGTTATAAAGGTTATGGTTATTTTCGTCTGGTAATTTAAAGGTTATTCCGTTACGTTTAAGTAGGATTTTGTATATTATATTTAAGCTGTGTACTCATACTATACAATACACTGCCAAAATTAAACGCTCTTCTACTTTAAAAGAAGTAGAGTTTTAAATATTTTATTACAAGTGGAACATGATAGAAATGCTTTTGGGACGTTATCAGGAGTGGACTAGCAAACGATATTAATCAGAAAATGTCCTAAAAGGAATAGCAAGTATGTAAAAGAGAAAAGTTTACATTTTCCTAGCTGCTATGCCCGATATATTATGCCAGAAGTTTATCTATTTTATAGCGCTGTTCATTGGGTATCTAAAAAAAAACGGGGCAAACGAGCAAACGGGTCACCTGATGGAAAGCAACAACCGTCGCCCATGGACACTCGCAACATTAGGGGTATACTCTCTCTTCTTGGAGGTTAACGGGTCGATATTTTGAAGTTAGCAAAAAACGCTAGAAAATAGAATATAAACTACATCCAAAAAAGCCCAAAAACTAAGACTTTGTTACTTACCAACACCAATTTTGTGGTACAACTCAGGCATGTAGAGTTCCGACTTCTCGCGGCAGAACATGTGGTACTCTGTCTGCTCAACGATGGGAGTTATACAGTTAAACTGTCTGCAGTTTGTGTACGCGTCCATTATCTAAATCAAATCTCTTGTTATAACTTTATAAAAGACGTGTTTCGATGATAAAAGATAAAAGTAAATATCATATTGCAACGTGTCAAGGCGATATGCGATTTAATTTTTGAATATTATGATCATTACAGACTTGCTGTTCGCGGTTTGGGGCTGCGTATTACGTGCCATTTTAAATGGCTCATTTAAAAATGTTGTTGTCACGTTGCAATGTGACCAGATCTTTAAAAGACGCGATGCTTCATGCTACATTCGAAGCAAAACGAAAAATCAACTTTTTGCAATAGTTCCATAGTTCCTACATTGCCGAAAAAAATAATTATACTTAGTAAAACTTGTATGAAAAAAGCGGTTCGCCGCATCCTATCATAATGTGCGCGTTAATATCACAAGAAAAATGCGACCCGCATTCGCCCCATTACAATGTGTACGTAATGGGTCATTTACCTAATGTCCGCAGTACTTATGCGATCAATGTACGGGTAGTAGTTCCGGATGTGAGCAAGTCCGCAAATACCCACAATGTCAAGCGGAAACGGCGCGCTAGATCGCACATTCCATTGGCTGAAGTACTTTAACATCCTTAAGAGCCATCACGACTCCTCGACTAACATGTATAGCACAATTTAATAGTTGTAGCAGTAGTATATCTTAGTTCTGGACCAAGGGCGTCGCCAGCTTATGACTGAGGGGGGATTGCAATTGAATTGGATAATATTATAGAGAAAGAAGTCAATTGCTTGCACGGTCTTAGAACTTTGGTTGCTTTGCAGCTAGCTACAATTGATCTCTAGAGGGAAGGCAAATGCCCTCCCCCCTTTGGTGACGTCCTTGTACTAGACCTATTACCCCATATTAAACATATTATTAGAGTTATGCTAGATAGTTATGATGTTGCATAACGATGCACACATGCTACAATCCGTCCGCTTAAAACTTGTCTCTCTGTTGAGCGAGTTTGGTTTAAAGGCCACAACTGAGTTACTCTACTGTATGATATTTATACTGTAGGCATAGTCTAAGAGCGGTGTGCGGTCTAATATCACATTGTATACCCGGGGAAATTGATTCCTATGCAGTTGACAGACCTACGTCGCTAAATCAGCTTATGTCAATTCAATGTTAGCTGCTGTGATCGGTCGGTCGGTATAGGTTTGCCATTAGCCTAGGAATCAAGTTCTCTAATAGTACATAATCATTTCCCGCGATCTCTGTCAACTCTGCCGTTTCTACAGAAAAGTGTGATAGCAAATTGGTTACCTACCTCAGAGGGTGACCAGCGTGCAGTGCCCCAGTACATTACCCACCCCTGGTTTATAACGAAGGTCATCGCTCGCACCAGCTCTGTCAAAAACGTGATAATGTGAATTAGGAGACCAGGAAACCAAAGACTGCTGCACTCAAAGGCGAATAGATTTTGATATAATATAAACTATACATTATCTATCAAACTCTTAAAATATTATCATTAAAAGCAGAGTAGACACTAGACAGGTAGTTATGTCTGTTGTCTCTGAGTGCGTGCTTAGAGTACTTTATGTCATTATACTGTCAAATAAAAAAAAATATGATTGGTATCGGACTTTTTGATCAATCCAACATACCTTCCATAGGGCACACTGGGTCTGTCTTATGCAACAATACCACGTCAATATATTCCACTTGCAGCCTCTGGAGGGACGTCTTAACGCTCTCTATTATATGCTTCCTAGACAGGCCTCGTTCGTCCGACCTGTTAGCATGAGGAAACCTAGTAAATTAAGATCTTGTTAGGCTCTAGGTAAGCTAAAAGCGGACTAAAGCTGATGTTATGACACAGCTGTTTAGAGCCAAAAGCGGTAATGAAGTGTGACGGAGTCATTGCAAAAACCAGATAGGTTTTGGTTTTTTTTTGCTTGACCTAATGCATTCTAGAAGAAATACTGCTAATACAAAAATCCAATAGGTTTTAGTTTTTTTTGGCTTGATCTAATGCATACTAATAATACTGTTAATAAAAAAATCAGATAGGTTTTAGTTTTTTTTTGGCTTGATCTAATGCATACTATTACTAGAAGAAATACTGCTAATACAAAAATCAAATAGGTTTTAGTATTTTTGGCTTGATCTAAATTCTAATGCATACTAGAAGAGATACTGGTAATAAAAATGAGATAGGTCTAGATATCTAATAACTGGGTTTTGGAATGGCGGACATAATAATAATTTTGCTAGCAGTAAATAAATAAAGAAGCGCAGTTGTAACAACAAATATTGCTTATTATATTTATAAATATTTATTTGAAGACCTGATTGGATGAAGAGTGTATGTAACAATTTGAAAATGATAGTTTTTTTTTGCATAAATTGTATCGGAATTTTGCTCTAGAGCCGGAAAATGGTTTGAAATTAAAAAAAATTGGATTGTATGTGTAGCAGATGATAAAGTAGGTAAGTTACAAGGTTTGTTTAAATTAAATGGGAAAAAATAAGTATTTTCCCTTGTGTTATATCCATTGTGATATCCACTTCATCCCCTCATGTCTTCATGTCATTCTGTAATTTTAGCATATCTAAGGTCAAACTTAACAATGAGTTGGTGCAATGGGGGATGATAGAACGGTGCTACTAACTTGGTACTCCAGTATATTTTTGTGGTGATGATAACACTCGTGCGTTTAATGTTTCTCTTTTTCAATATTTTACCCAAATCCAGTTCACCTCGTGCTGAAAATATTTTTATTATTTTACCAAAAAAAATCAAAGTTTCAATTAATGTAGAACTGAGAAAAAGCTCATGACATAGGGTATGGAGATATTTGTGTCCCGGAAAAGGACATAAGATACTTTTAATCCCAGAAAAAGGTACGGTTCCCGGTTAATATTTCCACGGGATAAACAAATATTTTTTTCAAGCAAAGTAAACTCTAATTACCTCAGTTAACAAGTATAGGTCTACCAGAATCTGATGGCAAAAAAAGAGAAAGAAGAAATAGACGTTACCAATACTGGGGACATTGGAGCAAAACGTTTGATACTTTTTTCCTTATGGAGGTTGATTCTGTGTGTGATACATGATACAAATGTAAAAAAAATTGCCAGGAGATCCTGGTAGTCCTAGCCCTTAATCTTTTCTTTCTGAATAAGACCGCTTAGAGGTGAGTAGCTCGGAGGTTCATATAAAGGTGGTCCTTGTGTAGTCATAAAGACATGTCAAAGATAAAATATACTCAACCACCTACCGCAGTGCGCTTCCGATAGATCAAACAAATTGATCCCATTCTCCAGAGCGGTGACAATAATGTCTTCAATACAGTACTCGTTAAGCGTTGTCCACAAACCCAGCCCAATGTTGGGTACCCTCAAGCCGGATTTGCCCAGGTTCTTGTACCGAAGACCAGGGGTAACCGATGAAGCCATGTTCGCGTGGTTACCCATGTACGTTGACATATTCTTCGAGAGATTCAACTCACCGGGTATGGATAGAACTGAAAAAGATGGTATGCCTATAACATTGTAATGGTGTGTACTGTATAATCTAAATACAACTTTCCCGCCACAATTAGGCGCAAACAGCCTAGTAACTATAGTTGAGACTTGCGGCACACAGAGAGAAGTTGAATTTTTAACATAGGGCAGCGACATGGTGTGACAAGGAGAAGGGGCACCATGTCACACTTTGTCGACCCACATTTCCTAAGTGTAATAATTATATCCTTGCTAGATCTCTAGATCATACGCGGTTTGACCGCAGCGAACACGTGGCGGAAACGCGAAAGCGGAAATGTATGGGCATCTGCCGCTAGTGTGATAAGGCCGTTATTGAACAAGAACATGAATAGTACCTTGGTCCAGCATTTGTTGTGAGTTAGCACTGAATTCATCCATGCAGTCCAGCGACGCGATCGGCGCGCGACATCTGTTTAAGAGAATTACTTTAAACTGACTATTATAATACTAAGGAGTGTTGCATCGACGCGAATATTAATCACTTAATTGTAATTAAAAGAAGATTTCAATTTTAGGCCCCGAAAATGATAAACTCTTCATTAAATTGAAGTTTATTTATCATTGAAAATATCTGAGTGCGGCAATAAATACAATAATGTGTTTACGCCTTTTTTGTAATGCCTTCGCAATTTTAAGCGAATTTTCGGCAGCAACGCAGGTTTTTAATTCATCAAGCCCCGTACGATCACCGGTGATCGATAAACAATAGATTTTCTTTTGTGTCTCGTTTTCCCACGATCGACGGGTTAAGCTGCACCGAGCATCGACTTATTTTTAACCGACTTCTAAAAAGTAGGAGGTTAATAATTAACAGTGGAACAAATTATGTTTTGTGAATAAAAATTAAAGTAAATACATAAACTAACGCATGAATCAATTGCTTTTTATTCGTGTTAATATTTTCAGCTAAGACACTGAACTTGTATGTTTATTGTTTTGTCATATCGTGGTTATTTAAACTTGCATAAAAAGTCTTTAAAAGTAAATGTCTCTGAATTATTTAACAAACTCAAAAAATAGTTATATCAGAGAAATTAATTTATATGCAGATAGCTAACCTAACCTAACCTACGTCATTTGATTGGGTTATGCCTAACCCAGCCGACATATCACCTAACCACCAATCACGACTAACAATGATTGACGTAACCCGACCAAATCATGTATGACGTATGAATCTTTGATACTGTAGAATTACTTGTCTTATAAAATTTTCTTTCTTTACGGCTTAACTAGTAACACTTTTAGTTTTGTTTGCATTCGTCTCAAGTTTAGCTCTTCAAAGCTTTTTTTGTACCTTCTTAGCTAGCTGTTAGACCTACTTTAAATCAAAGTTAACTGGGTCAGACGTAGGTTCTGTTTCTAGGTCAGGCCAGTTTTGGCTTCCAAGTACGATACATTTATCTAAGAAATCAAATACGCCAATATGACTGACTATATATTATAATTTTTGCAACGGTTTTATTTACTTCATTATTCGTAGCTTCCAATATTAAAAATCTATTACATAGGTTAATATCAATATTTTTAGATAATTTATTTCAGTATCCTTATTCTGCTTTTTCATGACACATTAAAGCTTCGGCCAAACCTACGCGACCAAAGCGACTGCGAAACGGGAGCGTCTGCAACGCGAGACGTTCGCGTCGGCAGAGCGAGACGTTCGCGTCGTCAGAGCGAGACGTTCGCGTCGGCAGAGCGAGACGTTCGCGTCAGCAGAGCGAGACGTTCGCGTCGGCAGAGCGAGAATAATCTACAGTATCGCACCGTATACGATTATAGTCATGCAGGTGTGCACATCAGTTTCGCGTTGCAGACGCTCCCGTCCCGCGTCCCGCGTTAACGCGTAGGTTTGACCGAAGCCTTAGGCTAGATTTATATGCGTTCGCGCGAACGAGCGTTTGGCCGCTACACCTGAAGATCGCAAGCAGTAGAATGTAACGATTTCTTTACAAATCGGCGCGGTCGCGCGTTCTGGCCGCTGCATATAAATCCAACCTGCAACTGCGTTCCCTGTTTAATCTACCTTCAGATAAGAAAGGTATTCTCATACACGACATTACATTCGTTGGTTTGTTTCAATATTTTGAAAGGTCGACAATGGTACAAAGATACTGAATTTTGTTCTTGGTGGTTTTCTTTATTTAAATAGTATCAAATTGTAAAATAAATAAACTGATTCTAAATAAAGTCTATAATCTGAAATAAAAAATAGTAATAATTTGTTGAGTAGATACTTGTTAATACTTAGTTAAGTATTATTAAAATTACAAAACACTAGTTTTGTTAAGCTACGTCGCGTCTACGTCAAGCTACGCTGCGTCTACGCCAAGCTATGCCGCGTCTACGCCAAGCTACGCCACGTCTACGCTAAGCTACGCCGCGCCGCGTCTACGCGTAGACCGTCGTAGAACCTTTACGGCGTAGCGCGTAGCGATGACGTAGCACGTAGAGCCTCTACGGTTTTTCGATTTAAGTTATATTTTAATGTTTTTAAGATTATTAGTATATTATGTTCTTAAGATTGTTATTTGTTACTATACTTGTTTGTGTATTTTTATTGTAACCAAACCGTAATATTAAAGGTTTTTGTGGGGTTAAGTTTTCATAGTTTTTCTATTGATATAAATGTTTATATTGTAATAAATCTACATCATTACAAACTGTAACTACTACTGAGCTAATGTGTAAGTCATAATGTTACATTTGTACCAACTCTAAATACCTAGAATATTATATTATTTTACTACAAAACTAAGCTTTACTTTCTAAATAGTAAATGTTACTTTAAATGAGCTAATCTAACTACCAGCAAAATGCTATGATGTATGATTTTATGACTATGATGTCTGGTACCTATTTCTATGTTGGGATTTTCTATGTTGTTTAATGTTTATATAACAAAATTCACATTGAATTAGTATAAATGTAATTTTTCTACAAAATGTAATAATGTAAGTCAATAATTTTAATTTCTATTCTATTATCAAAGGGAGTGAAAGAAGAAAATTTACTGAATACTAAAGAAAATAATTTACTCGATTAACAATCAACAAATCAAAGTTTTACTCGTATTAATTTCTCTAATTAAAATACTTTAACTAAATATAATTCAACTAAGGACCTGTCGAAGATTTCTAACCAAACCGAATCCAGCCGACGACCTAAATCAGTTATAACATTTTCAAGGAACCGACGGTTTGTCACACCTGACAAGCGAAGAAAAGCATCAGGGGAGGGAGGTGTGGGCGACAGTGAGAGCAGGTGTGCCTTACCTTTGGCTGATGGTGGAGTCCTCGCAGCATGAGACATGCCAAGCGGTAGTGCTATTTCCCTTTGGATGCTGTTAATGTGTAAAAACGCGTACCGTACTTCGGTTATTTTACACTGTGAAAGCGGCCCGTATGTGGTTAACATAGAGTCGATATCGAAGGTAAAATAACTCTGAATACATGTCACGATCTGATCGCTACCTGTGTTAGAGAGGAATGGTGTTGTAGAGGAATGGTTTGTGTCTATTGAGTAAAATTATTATTATATAGAGAAGTGATGAAAAGGAATAGTACGAATTTCCTTTCTTCGCGCACAAAATTACATTTAATTTAATTGAGAGCAAAATCTAGCTAAATAAGCTGTATTATTAAATATTTATAATGTATATGACTAGTATTCAGTAAGGGAGTATGCTCCTTTAAATGAACGTGGCGCAAAACGGAACTAACGCTGCCATCACACAAAAACCCCATTTTTGACATGTTTTTGACAGTTCTCCTTTACCGACAGCGCCCCCGCCTTCGTTGATATAAAGTCTTGTCGATCTTTATGATTATCATCGTTGGAATATTTTTGTTGTCATTGGAAACATGGAGTATTTGCGCATGCGCGATGTTTTTACAAAAGCCTTTGTTTATAAAATTAATGTAAAGTAATCGTATTATATTAAAAGGGAATGAAATATACAAATTTCAAATAAAATATTCTAATTTAATTGTTTTGTATTTTAAAATTTAATATTACTATAAATTTCTAGTAATTATGTACGTAATGTCGCATTGCATGACACACAGCAAAGCACGACTATAACCATTTTAAAATAATTACTTCGCATCCTTTAGCCTTCGAGTTCTTATATTATAATATAAATTATATATTATCATAGTTTAATATATTGTATTATGAAAGTTTATAGATATTATGAAGGTTTATATGTATGCTACGAGCGAGCTCTAAGAAGTAGCGAGCATGTGTGGGGCGAGTGGCGACCATCGAAAACCCCGCATCGCCTCTGCGCCATTTTAACAATTCCTCGGAGCTCGCACGCAGTATGACGCATTAAAAATGAATGTGACACCAGCGATCAAATCATGACAGTTCGTCGTCGACCAAAGATTAGCGTCGTGCCTACTCGCATGCGTCGATCGCAGTGCGCCGAGCGGTGCCCACCGCCGGAGGAGGAAGCTGCAAACTAATGGTATGACCTGGCGCGTGCATATGCGCATATGCCATGCACCATCGACCCGAGCCGAGCCGATTGCGCAATGTCTCCTCCCAGCAACCTCAAACAACGTTACCGGTATATGGTCGGCATGGGGTTCGAGTCCACGCTCACGGAGTCCGGCGGCCCCAGGGGTGTGTGCGGAGTGCACCGGCTCACCGTGGACTCACTCCGAGACATGATGCCCTCCCGCCCCTCCTGCCCGCCCTGCCCGCCTTGCATGTCCAGCCGCCGCATCCTCCTAGCTCAACACCATCTCATCCTACAATCAGACACTCCCACGAGGAAAGGACATTGCGGGTCAATTCACGAGTAAGCATGCATGCCCTAACTAACATCTATCGTCGCGCGACACAGCTCACTCACCGGCCGACTCTAGTTACCGGACATGCAGACGATGACCTAACTGCGAAGCACTAACTGCGTCTCACCGCGGCCCACCACGGAGGATGCGCGCGGCCCCGCGCACGCGCGCTCAGCTCCACCGATCTGACCTACTTCCAGCTTAACAGATGCTATATTGCTATCACACGACATGCCCTCATCGTTCATTTAGTTTATGATTTATGACCACATGATAACAAATTTTAAAAATATTAGAAAATTAACGTGTATCGTTTGTAGAGTTAATATCGGTTGGAAATTTTCATTTCCGATTTTTTGGGTAAAAAAACAAACATTATTTTGACCATATAAAGTTATTACATTTTTTTGAAATACAACAAAGTTAATTAAATCGTAAATTTTTAAATTCTGAAAATTATAGGGACATATAAACAAACGTGAACTTGAACAGGCAGATATATAGGTTGCCCTTATTTTAATAGCATTGAAAGTGTACCTAGCAGGATGCAGTCTATATGCAGCTGCGCTGCCGGCACATCGCTGTGCTCATCTCAGTTCATTTCACGACTCCATTGTTTAACAACTTATCATAGGCATCGTTAGCTCTCATAAAGTTTAGGTCAGTAAAAATTAAATACGGGTAAATTACGCGAATTTCCGGAATCGTGAGTAAAATATTTGCCGCGCGTAATTTTATAAATAAATATAATATGACGTCGCAAGATCCCGCGCTTCTTAAGCCAACTTGTTGAATGTAACTTTGGCATTTAATGTCACAACTTTTCCGTGCGTTCCCAAATTGTTGTATCTACGTAAGTAGTTAGAATTATTGATGTTTGATGTTGTAAACTATTTGCTTTTCTTATCTCTAATTCACCATTTCATTATTGTAAAGTTCAAAATTTTACTTTCGTAAAATTTCGTTCGCGATGCGTTTTATTTCGGCGTAACTATAACATTATAATTAATTTTGGTATTCTTATCGTAATAATATCTGCATAAAAAATAATATGTTTTTCTGATGCGTAAATTAGTTTTATCGGAATTTAGTAATAATTTAGTTTATTTTTAAATTATTTAACCTTTTTTATTGTTTATAATTATAATTTTATATTGTTTTTGTTAATAATTAAATGTTTTTACCATTCTTTTGAGATTTTTATTTTTCCCACCAGCCGCATCTCTGTAGGGTTTTGCTTGCAGTTATTTTAATATTATTTATGTTCTTGCAAATATTTTTGTGCATGGTAGGTTTAAATAGGTATAAGTGATACGAAATATTTATAAAAAACCTACTTTTACGTACTACTTCAACAGTATGTTTAGTGAAATTATTTTTATAACAAACAGAATTATATCATTCATATCACCATTTATTTATAAAAATAAAAGCAAGTTCAAAGTTGATTGAAAGATTTTATTTTGAAACTTAGTTTTATAAGATGCCGCATTTTTATAATATAAAGGAGAAGAGATAATATTATAATATATAAGACATCAGCGAATATAATAAACTAGGTTTTCAAAATCTGGAATTCTGATAAAACATACATGACTATAAATATAATTATTATGATAATATATTGGATTGGCAAATATAATGGGGATAAAATTGAAGATATTGG
>DWUD01000050.1:0-14941 GCA_018236485.1 Plebejus idas
GGACGTGCTACAGCTTGGGTACGGGTTCCATACAAAAATGCCCCGTCTTCTTTAAGATTTTTCTAATCACTTAGATGTATGTTATTCTTGAACTTTACCAAATCATTTATAACATTATGTTATATTACCAAGCATTACAATTTATTATGCTTCAGAAAAGATTATTTCTAACCAAAATTGGTATCAATTTTTAAAAAGTCTAGACTATCGACCATAAAAAGCATATTATAAATTACACACTTATTCATAAGATGTGATGAATGTGTCTATCCAACTTCTAACACGTTGAACAATTATTTAAATTGAAATAACAGCTTATCTAATGAGAACCTTATTTGACTCAAGCAAAAAATATTTCATTACCTTTTAAAGTCGTCGTCTTATAATTCTTCCGTAATATATTTAAATGTTATCTATATATTATATATAGTCGTTAGCTTCTGTACTTAAAAAAGTATAATTAACCATCAATCTATATTTGTCTGTCTGTCTGTCTGTCTGTCTGTCGGTCCTATTTCTCTTCATGTATCAATACCACATCGAGTACGAATACGAGTAATTCTACGAATGGAGAAAAAATGAAGTGCGACGTCAATCGAGCGAATAAAATATTAGCAATTAAAGAAAATCCCAGTACCATCTAAGAATTAATAGAATCGTCGAAGAAATATTAATAATTTATAGTATTCGATATCGAGAACCAGTCGTTATACAAAAAGTATACGTACGTGATGTTACATATAACAAAGATTAAAGCCTTGGCCGGTTTAACGGTTCGGAGATTTTAAAGGTTAACACTTAGGTCTTATTATAACACGTCTAAGATAATTTTTTACGACGATAAGTATCGTGTACGTGTCGGTTTTTTAAACAAAACAGAATTTGATTTGATAATATCGAATCTTTTTGTCACTTCATTATTCACGACTGGTCTTTTGATGTGACGTATGGATTCATAATTCCGAGGAACGTTACCGATAGAATTTATTTAATAGTAGACCCCGAATCCTACTCGGTGTTTTATTGCGGAAAAGCCTTGCAATCTATTAGGGAATTCATAAGAACCGTTGGTCACAGCAATAAGTGAAGCATTTGATAGCAGAATAAATTTTAATGACGGGGGTGCGCGTGGAGCCATCTAGAGGAACTTGTGATGCAGCACACGAAAGTCGTAACCCATTTTTCTATCGCATTTTACTATTGGAACGTTTACTTTTATATTTGGCATTACTTGTGGCGATATGAATTTAATGGAGGGAGTCAAAGAATTTGATAGAGAAAATAATAATATTATTAGAAAACATTCATATTTAGTTTTAAATTAAGTTGAAAGGTAAATAGAAGAAACCGCGCAGATAGCGAAGCGATCTTATAAGGGTTTCCGTTTTCCGTTTGAGTTAAAAACCCTCAAAAGTTGAAAGTCATACTTTCACTCCGCAGTCAAGGGGCTAACTGGCAAATTCAACTCGATAAGGCGAACATTTTCTAATAACATTTGAAGGCGCATTCCCTTGTGTAGGGTCGGGCTCGAATACCCTTCCCTGAGGCCACGTCAACAAAGTCCAAAGGAATCGACATGTGCCTAGAATAGCGGATGATAAGGCTGAACTGAATAAAGCTTATTTGTGTTTTAAGAAACGAAAATTGAACTACAAGGAACGCACTGAAATAATTTCCAAAAATGACCATTAATGACTTTAATAAGATCGTTATATATTTGAACATGTAACATTGAAATTCGAAGCAGAAAGAAAATGTTAACAATGGAACGTAATGATCGTAGATTGCGCAACATGATAGATGGATAACGCCTACAAAATTGAATAGAAGTTAAATCAACAGTAATTGCATGAAGTACTCAAATCTGACAAGAAGTGTATTGCGGCCGTGGCATTTTGTAAATTGACAAAGGCAATTGAATATTGATACAACGCGATTAGAAGACTGTAATTTTAATACGATATTGTAATCTGCTGCGTGTTAAACATGGTCTGGAATTATCATTTACAAGCAAACATTTATATTCAAATCCAATATTCCGTAAATTATAAAATCTGTAATATTTTTTAGTATGAGAGAAGTTTACAATGGCATAAGATCTTTCTGTAAACGAACAATTTTGTCTACTTCGGTAAGAGCAGTAGCTGGACTCTGGAGTTCTTAAACTTAATTTTTTTCTTTCTTTTGTGTTAGAATTTAAAATCGATCATAAAATTCCTATTTACTTTTTTATTTTAAAAAACCTATTGTTAACTGCACCAAATAAAATATTTTTATTTAATTTTCAATGATTAGCCATGACTCACGAAAGTAACGTCTTCTTAGAAGAGGTTTTCTCTATGCCGGAAGAACATAATATCTAGATAGTGTTTTAATGTTCGAAAACTGCATTTAAACTAATGATTCTGGGAAACATTAATTACAAACTTAATTGCATTAAATTTCTCAATTTCCAACTATAATTAGTATTATATAGTTTTCATCGTGTTACTCATTTAACTCAACATATTCCTTCCGGTGTATGTCCTTGCATGAACATACTTACTCGAGTACAATATTTATACGAGTCATTGCGAATTTATGAGGTATTGAAGGATTTTTGCAAAGTTTGCGTGTTTAAAATATTGGCCAGGGATCTTCCTCAAAAGTTGATTCACGCCTTTGTTACATTTATGATATACCGGGCAACATGGAGTTGCGAGCGTACTTGGAATAAGTCATGAATTGTACGACTGTTGCATGCGCTTCATAAAATAATACGTACATTTTAAACGAGACGACCGGGGAGTGTGTTTTACGTTTCATGGAGTGCTTTCGTATTTGTTTGGTTTGTTATTGGTTTAATATAAAATGTTGCTTCTGTAAGTTTGTTTGCACATTAATTGGCTTCGCCGGCATCTATTTCAGTATTCGAGTTAACTACTGTTTATTTTGTGAAAGGGGTTTTTCTACGTACACAATTTTATTTGTAGTTGCATGGAGTTCAAAAGCGTGCGTGTTTTTACAACTAGACTTAATGCATCGGCGAGCAGATGCAAGTAATAACGAAAAGAGTTAACAAAAGCTTAATTTCTGTGAAAATCTCTCTCAATAAATCGCAAGATGTCGTCACAAATTTAATTCTTTATTCCCGTTCGGACCCGATGAAATTGCTTCAGTAATAAGGGACTTTAATAAAGGAATCGGTCAAGCGCGAACGCCCTATAATAATACGGGTTCGGAGCGCACGTGGAATGATAAAGTTATGTAAAAACTTACTTTCACCTTCTACTAAAGGGATTATAATTAATGGACAAAGTTCCAATTTCAATTACGCGACCATTTTAACTTTCGTGGCTGGGAATTATAAAAACTCACCAACTTCTTGATTCTTGCTCGTTTAGTATTCTAATCTTTACCAGGTATATCTTAAACTAATCCGTTATCTGAAGCAGGTAAATCTGTCCTCGACACATTGTCTAGTTCATTTGAGATCGTGACCAACACTATTGGTTGTATGATTTATTATTTAGGAACCTATTGGCATTAATTATCGAACTACTCGTTTTAACGTGATTAATTATTAACGTTTCAAACTTATAATTAATTTTGTATCGGCAATATTGAATTATAATAAAACTAGACACGTTCTATTTAACAAACGTGCACTGCTCATTATTATATTAAAAGTGATTAAAATACGTTTTGAGATAAATATTTTATAGGACCAACTAACAACCTCTTCGATCTCAGTAGCAATCATAATTAAGGGATTTAATTAGTCATAATATCAGATAGCAATTTCTATGCAAACGACTGAACTCATTCATTATGTACACATCAATTTATACTATTCGAAATCAAAGGGTACCCCAAAAAGTTTCATTTCGACTATTGTAAGTCATTATCAGCAAACACAAAAGACCTCATCTGGTGAGGCTCCATTATTGAGGCCCTAATCGCCCCCGGCTTTGTGCGCGAAAGGACTCGGATTGTCAACATCTTCATTAATATTTTCTACCTTGCATTATGTGCTAAAACTCTTAGGAGCTTTAGGGTCTTGTAGAGTGTCTGATTTAGCTTGGCCGTTCGCTCCATCGATTCTATTATTAAGTACTCGTTTATTTTAAGTAAAGAGTGTAAAATTTGAAACGGCTACGGTTTTATTTGTTCAGATAATACCCAATAAACTGCAGTTCGTTTTAAGAATGGACATAAAGGTAGTAGATATAAACATAATAATTGTACTATGAACTTGCTATGAACATACTCCTATGTTAATATCGTTTATTATACTTTATAGTAGTAAAAATTTTGCAGATATTTGAGGAGTAATCATATTATTATCATCATTTACTTCACTACAATTTCATACAATTAACCATAATATTACTCTCATAATAATGTCATAACTACATGAACAGCCAACCCATTTACAATTACAACTAATATTATTGCAGGCTAAACATTAATTGTGTTAATCTTCAATAACGTCGATGTTATTACTGAACTTGGTACCTACATAATTAAATATGGATGATGTAATTAATTTTGATTTCATTGCGCTAAGTTAAATTATTTGTTATAAAAGTTTCGACGTCGAAGTAATAGTTAAAATCGATTGACATTTTAATCGTATCAAAAGGTCTAAATATTTTTTAGTCTAGAATAAAAAAAACAAAGATGTCTAAATAATGTCTGGCTTACAATATTCCAAATCTAGTCTAGTAATCCAATCCAGCGCTGGATTAGAATAATGTAAACCCGCTATAAGTCCACAACTTGAAAGCACACAAATCGCAGTTAACAATAAAAATGTAATCTACTCTATACTCGTAGTTTCTACGTTCAGGTATGGGTCCAATAAATATTTGAGATCACGAATCACATCCGACCATAGCGATTCTCAAGTTATGGTATCCAATGAAATAAGGGAAATTGGAAACATAAAGGTTTCATGTATTGTTAGACCACTTTAATGCCGTTTCTGGCTTATTGGTTTCAATTTCGGCCCGATTACAGCTCAATTTATGCCAAACTCGGTATCGTAATGCTAGACTAACAGAGAAACTTGCTATTCAGTCTGTTTTTCACCTTAAGTTTCTCATCTCGTCTGATATAATTTCTCACGTCTAGATTAAGTTCATCTGTTGCGATATGCATATGAACGTCTAGATTAGAAGGTAAAACCATCGGGTAACAAAATCACAAGCTACATGTCGTGTTCAGGAAGCGAAGCGGCTGCCCTTGGGCTTACAGACATAGTCAAACGACGCGTATTGACGGTGTACTAAACAGAAGGTTGCTAAGCCATATTTAGCCAACAAGAGCACGCTTCGACTATTTACATTAGGTTCCGCAAAGTTTTTTCTAACATTGCTGGGTAATTGGACGGTTAGACGTATTGCCGTGATTATGTTGTGGTTTTTGTACGGTACAAATACCCTTATCAGGAACTTAAACCCATAATTAATTACGTGAGGTTCATTAACTTGTTGCCGAATAATACACTTTAAACCGAACATAATTTATACTTCAGTACAGCGAAGGTTGACGATAAAATACTAATGTTAGAAATGTCAAATGAAAGAGAATATTTTATTTCTAGAAGTACCAATTATTCGCAAGGGAATCAATGAGCTTCATGTAATAGTTCGAATTATTGATGAGCTTTATCATCGTGCTGTAACCCTAAAAGCTTCGGAAAAATTATACACCAGTTGAAAATCGAGCAATTTCCTATGAAGTTACGCCAGCTGTCAATTTACCTGCCAATAGTTTCTTATCGTAGTAAAATATGTAACTACTTCATTTCTAGGCTTTTATTATGGAGCTGCACTTTACGTCTTCGTTTATAGGAGCTTTTAACGATGGCCGGCATTAATGGTAACATTTTTATGCGCTCCACACTTTAGAACGCTAATTACGTATATTGAAAACGTATTTAAATTAATTGAATCCATTATGTTTTGTTACGCCATTACTGAGCAGTTAAATGATAGCAATGAATCGAGTAAAATGAAACATAACTAATGCACCCGCTTTAGAATTATTACTTTGCAGCTTTGAATTTCCTGCACCTGTCCGATTACTTCAAATAGTAAATCGATCCAGCAATAGAGACCTTCGCTGACATGTCACAATTGACTATTATTAATCACGAAATACGATTTTCATTTTCGATTTTGTGCGTCGAAATGTTGCAAGGAACCACAAGTTCATGATTAATTGAATTGTGGTTTCCAGCTCTCCCACAAAAAAATATTAATAATAGTCGTATCGGTAACCTGAATACGTTCACGGACAAAAAACTAACCTAAGTTCACCTTGAAGACTTAGTAGGCGTTCCGAATTTGATTTGCCGCCATCTGACAAACCCTTTTTTTGTCTTGAATATAAATAAGACGTGGAAAAAAAACACGTAGTCGAGTGAGATTTTTTCTTCGTCGTTACCGTAGGGACCGCCGAATTTAGCGAATGTTGCATTTGAATAATAAAAGAGGTGCTCGCTCACTGCTGAATTCGTCAAATCGCAGCCTCGTCGAGCCGCCACACCTTCTAATGAGGAAAAACACCATAGCGGTATCAAATTGTCCCATATGCTTCCGGAACGATTCGATAATGACTTCCTGCGTCCTTTAAAATCCTTCGCGGCCAATGTTTATGGCGCTATCGACACACGGAAGGCACACAGTACACACGATGGAAACACGTCCAGCTCACGTGCGATAATTTGGCAATAAATTTGAATGAGGTCGACCGACTAGTGTTAAACCAACCACATGGATGTTATTATCAAATTTTAATTAATATTTCCACTGGCGGGGCCGCTGTTCTAATGGCTGGTACTGTTTTGTACCCATTACACGGCGACTCGTTTGTTATAATAGTAATAATTCCTATGATAACAATATCATTAATAGTAAGGACGCTAAGTTAATGGTGCAACATCATGCATACTAATTTTGTATAGCATATAATACGGGCAGAGCGAGGCAAAACGGACATGCCTGAAATAATAATTATAACGCTCTCCACGATTTAACCGATGCTACAGATTTTAAATTTTGATCGTAATTCTATACATTGAATAAATTACGACGAGCGTTATCAGTTTATTACTAGACACGTGTAGTAACGTAATAGGATATGATTTGTGATTTAACAAACAATACAAACAATCCCCGACTATGTTTTTGCAAAACATTTTAGTAACATGCCTTTTTCATTGTTCACAGACAAAGAAGAACAACCCCAACCACATCAAGAGGCCGATGAACGCGTTCATGGTTTGGTCCCAAATCGAGAGAAGAAAAATTTGCGAGCAAACACCGGACATGCACAACGCGGAAATATCCAAAAACCTCGGCCGCGTCTGGAAGACCCTGAACGACGAGGAGAGGCAGCCGTTCATCGACGAGGCGGAGAGATTGAGGCAGCTGCATATGCGAGAGTATCCCGACTACAAGTACAGGCCTCGCAAGAAGACCGCGAAACCGGCGCAGCGGAGCGGAGCGATCACCAAACAGAAGCGCAAGCAGCGCGCCGACAGCAATAACAATAGAGGCGTCGCCAGGCGGCGATCGCGACCGTCGCCCTCGGTGCGGAGCGTGCCCGTAGAGACGCCCGCACCGCCGCTCCTGCCCGCGTCGCCGGCCTGCGCGCCCGACTCCCCGGAGTCCGCGTGCCTCTACGAGGACAACTCCCGCCGCGAGGCCAACGACCTGTCGGAGCTGTACTCCATCACGGACCTGCTGGAGCTGCCGACCGACTACGACCTGGACGCGCTGACGGACATGGAGGCCTTCGACACGGCGTCCTCCTCCTCCGGCTCCCACCTGGAGTTCTCGTGCACGCCGGACATGTCCGACATGCTGAGCAGGATCGGCGTGACGCCCTGGGACGACCACACGTTCTCGTCGTACCTGACGACCTCCTAAGGCGGTGCTCGGGTCGCCCCGGCCGCTGGCCGACACCACTGATCTCATTTTCGAGCCACCACACGGGGGCCGACGACGCGGCGACCGCCGCCCCGCCTACTGCGAGTGCCTACGTCCAAACGTGTTTTATTTTGGATCGGAACATTTGAATTCAATGTACAAAGTTATTTAATAAGGTGTGAAATTTTTATTTGGACTGTTATCGGCCGATGCCGGATTTTCGGTTTCGTTTCCGTTCGTCAAACGCGAAATATTCGAAGCAGCAACCCGAACTTGCGAAACGCATGGGTCTTAAAACATAGGCTGTGAGTTGGTTCTCGTTTATCTGTTTTGCTTTTATGTTAAATATTTTCAAAAATAATGTAATCGATGTGTTTTTCCGAGCGGCACGTCTCAGCAACAAAGTAAATAATCCGTCTTAGTCTCCGTCGCCTGATTAGCGAGCCCGGGTCCGGGCGGGTCACTCGCCGCACGCGCGCCGCGCGCTCGCCCCGTGTTGTCGTGTCCGTATTCTTCATGTACACTACTCGACTTGGCTTCTATAGTAAGTTTGCAAGTAACATAGAGCACTTTTACTTTTGTACATTAACTTTCGATTATAATAATTTTACTGTTACTTTCAAAATATTGCGTATCTTCTATAATAGAGAAATAAGACTAGGTTGTAGTCGTGTTCGTCTTGCGTTACGTTTACCGCGAAGTTCACTTATACTTTCGTGCACATAGTCGTAGAGGACGTTATGTTTTATATTTTACTTTCGGAAGCTAATCGGTATGTAATATGATAGAATTTCGGAGTGCGGAGTATTCGAGTAGAATTTCGAGAAAGATTGCCCTCACCGTACCGAGGATCGTAGCGATTTGCGCGTGCGCAGGCCCCGTGGTCTTTTCGTGTTTTCTGTACGGCGCGTTATCGTTGCGAGTCCATTTTTAGAGAGCACGGTGGGGGATGTGTGTACTGTGTAGGTTACGAGATGTCTTGCTATAATGTATGTTAGGTCTTGTAAGGTAAGGTCTGTCTCCGTTCAAAGGTAAAGTACGAAAAAAAGAGAAGTGATGGCACCTCAGGATCGATGTGAAGGGACACTGACAATTTTCTCGTTAATTTCTTCATACTTCTTCACGCTTCGACGTAAAAAGTAAAGTCTATAGAAGGATACATATCAAAATTCCGGGAGGTGGTATTCGTATGAACAAACGCCGGTTCGTTTTAACTCAATTGTTTTGCTGTTTAAGCTCTGTGATTTACTTTATGGATTTTCTAAATTGTAAGGATCTAGTGGAGACTGATATCGCATAGATTAGTTTTAGCGGCGCTAGCTTCTCTTTCTTTATAATTTTTAGAACTGGACATAATTTTAGTGGAACGATACCTATTTTTGATAATTTGCTTGTCTGTGGAGATCGGTCATACCGATGTACAAATTTTATAGTTTTGTATTTTTAACGTGCTCAAATTGTTTTGCAAAATATTTGTATATTTCAAGATTTCCCGGCCATTTTTAATACAATAGTTCCGATTTCTCAGTTCGCTGTCTACTCTTTGCCACATTCTCCGATTTCCACAGTAAAGTATAAGCTAAAATTTTGTATAAAATTTCGCTGAAAACTGTCAATTTTCGGAAATGGTGTCAGTTAGAATATAGAGGTAATATTTTACTGACTGTTACCTCAAACGTTTTACTATATAAGAATCTTCTAAATAGAAATATACTGTTTCAAATAACGAATCGATATATTATGTAGGTGACTGTGTCCCTGAAGTAAATTTCATAAATATAGGGGATCCATTGTGCTCTATCTCTTAAAAAAAAAGAAATGCTTTACTTATATATTATATTCTTATAAATATATTATGTAAAAACTTCGTGTAATTCTTAGTAAGTGTCTACGAAATCCAATTATTTTTAAAGAAATACATAAAAATACATGTTATCTATACAATATTGTATGAAAATCTGTAAGTAATGTCTGTGTGTTAGACGATATACATAATAATATATTGATAATAAATGGAAGAAAAAAAATTGTGCCTAATGAATACTTGAAATTCTTCATAATATGTATATTAGTGATGCTCAAGGTATCTTAAGCGCGTAGTGATTATTTAGATGCTGTTGAAAATATCTTTAAAATGAATATAAGATTTTGTACGCCAGATAAGCATTTTGATTCAGTTCGCTTCTCCTAAAGCTTTACATACGCTTTACTGTCTATGATATATTTCCCTACATTAAAATATCTTTATAACGTTTCACCGGAGGCACGCGGAGACAAATCGCAGGCTGGTCGTGTTCAATTTGTAGGATCAGGTGATTTGAGTCCGCGTGCCGCCGAGATGGTATACGTCGGATGTGAAAATATTATCATAGATCTATCAAACTATCATAAAACTACTAGGATTAAGTCGTAATATACTTTGTAGTAGTTATCCGACTTCGTTTCGTTTCGCTAAAATAACCTGGAACACTCAAAACTTCGACAATAATGTTCTGCTTCTAAATTTCTCACGTCCTCATCTGTTACTCGTAGCTTCGGACGGCTTTAACCGATATACAACTTCTACAAGCCACGCTCAATTTACTTAATCGTACTGATTTGATCGTCGCTAAATGCTTCCTCCGATCGTTCGATCGGTCTCTCGTTTTCCAAATTTTTGATTGTACGATGTTAATGTTGACTTAATGATATCGTTGTTGGGCAAAGTTCGTTAGCGATTTGGACATCGAATTTAATGTTGTAACGCTTCTCGTTGTGGTTCTTCAATAATTGGAATTATCAGGGTTTAAATGTTTCGTTTAGGAGTTAGGTGGTACGATCCTCTTTCGTACCTCGTCGTAGATGTCCCAGGTGTTCCCCGATTCTTTGCTTTACGGTAGGCGTTTTCCCTAGGAGCCTCGGTCGTTTATCGAAGTATTAAGTGTAAATAATGAAACTGTTAATAATAATGAAAAAGTCAAAATAAAGCGATACTGTGAGAAATATTAGATGATATAAACACGTCTGAGAAAAGTAAATATCATAGAAGACGTAGTAGTTATCGTAGGGTACGATATGTGTAACGAAATTATATTGTTAAATTGTTGTATATTTCATTACGCTGAGCTTCTGTGACTGGTTAATATTTTGTATTGCTTGAAGAATACACAGGTATACGCGACGATGATGCGTCCATTCTCTCGTCGACTTTTGGACAAGTCATCGATCTCGTCTTATGAAAAAATAGTTTCTGCTCAACTCAGAACCCAGAGCGCTTTGATACAAGTTTATCTTCACAATAGCGTTGTTGATTGATCGTGTTTGACGTTATCCAATCACAAACGCTAGTGAATGGATAAACTCGAGTCAAAAATCTTTAAACCAGAATTAGGCGAGAGAATGTGCGTCGTATGTCATTTGCAATCCGTGCTTTCATAGCTTTTTTACGAGTAGCTCGATGTTTATAATAACGACAGTAGATTTAAAGATTGTTCAATAATACGTTCTTAAGATAAGTTTTGTAAATTCGATTTGAAAATTTAATGTTAGTGATTCATTCACAGAACTGAAAAAGTTTAAAATATTGTCGTTATATTGTTTAAAAAACAAAATAATCTTAGTGTTGTATCATATGTATGTATTGTAATTTATTTGTAGTTCGTTTATGATCTTTTGTCGTTGGATGCAATAGAACAACGAAATTCTTTCTGTCTCCCTCTTCACGGCACATACTTGTAATCGACGTGTGCCGCTACTATAATCGGTGTCTATAAACATAAATTTAACAGTAAAAGTAATTATATACAAAACTGTAGATGCATATAATATGATAGTATTAATAATTCGTTGTTACAGTAGATGTGTCATTATAATTGTATTTGATATAATAAGAAATAAAATAAATGAAACTTCGCACAATCTCAGTCAAGGAACTAACATAGAAGTAATACTAGGTGGTAATATAATACGAGTTAAAGTCGCGGTAAGTGTGATAGTGTTATTTTACTCTTCGTATACTAAGTGTACCCTGATCGCCGTCAATATTTCAGATGAGATCTCAATCCGTCTTATAAAACTGCGATTTCTCTCGACAGACATCGAATAGATAAGATATTATATGCATTGAAATATCTGATTCAGATCCCACACTGTTATTCAGAATCAGTTTGCGTTTAACATTCAAAAATATTTTGCCGTTTTCTAATCCTTTCCCGTTGCGTCCCCATCGAGCGAAATCCTCGTCATCAAACGTAGATACCAATCTTTACTTTCTTCCCCGATTAAGGCTTCGTAATGTAAATATTAGTTTCGATCAAATCTATTAGGAACAAAAGAAAAATGGTCCATTTAAATGTATCGAATAAGTTAAGAGTAATTCGAAGATGTGTATACCTAAACGTAGTCGCTTACATTTTATAGTACCTTCAATGCCAAAAGATTACCTTGGAAGCTGAAGTATGGCTTTAAATATTGGACTGAAATTCACGATCACATCGGTTCAATACTTGTAAATAATTTTAGGGCCGCGTTGGTCCTTCGCATCCGGAGTCCGAACCATTCTAGTCTCGAAAGATTTCGGCCGGCCAGAACTTTTAGAGCCCCGCGGATTATTGTGGCCTTTTTAATTGATGCCTGATTCTTTAATTCCTTTTCAATTGATACCAAAAAATAATGTTGCTGTTCGATACCGTTACCGATGGATCTCTTAGGAATACCAGAGTCGGGCCTACCAAAAATTGGACGCGTTCGTCACCAGCGTCGATATTGGGCTATCATTCGTGTCTTTCATTTTCCCAGCGTGGGACTTTTGAAATCTTATTCGACGATACTTTAAGGGTTTTATTTTGTATTAATAAGTTATTAGCGAGGCGCCAGTGGTCCGCACCGCCTCGTCCGTTGTAAATTATTGACTTAGTATCTTGTAAGGTACCTTCTATAACTGCATATATTGTACGTAGTTCACTAGTTAAGTATGAAATAACATTACTTTAGTTAATATAAGGCAAACGTGTAAATTTTGTATCGTACTTTGTTTTAATAATGAATATATATTATTATTATATGGTAAAAATAAATGATCCAGTTTTTAAAAAACAACCAGATTTTTATTTGAATTTCTACCCTTGTAAGTTTCTAAAAGAAACCATAAATATTAAGCTAACCCATTAATAACTAATCACTATAATTATCAAGTTGGTATTTAATTTCATATATTTTATACAGACACTTTAGTAAAATATAATTATTATGGTTTCTGTCTATGAATACTGAATAAATAGTAAAGCGAAACTCATAAGTTATAACTTACAAAAAATTAACGAGAGATCCTGGGGGTGGAGAAAGTAAGTATTGGTAAGTATCCTGAAATTACTAATGAAGATATTGAAAATCAAGTTCCTAAAATAACTGAAAAATATAATTATTTATCAATTAAGTAACATAAAATGGATCAATATGTAAAAAAATACGTGACTTGAATCCTGATACTGGAGATGGAGAAAGTAAGTATTCGTAAGTATCCTGAATATAGAGAACATGAAATTTCTAAAATTTCCAAAGAAATATAATGAGAAGTTCTTTTGATTTTAAATGGGCTAACTGAAATACAACAAAAATTATCGAATTTCTTGCATTACGATTTTTGTAGAGTTTTATGGACTGCTTAAAATCATACTGACAGTTACTACATCCATACTAATATTGTAAATGCGAAAGTGTATTGTGTCTGTCTGTTACCTCTTCAGGGGACATCATATAGTTATTATTAAAAGGCTTAAAGATTGTGTGTCTGCTTGTCTATCAGTATGTCTGTCGTTTACCAATTTTGTCGAAATTTTGTACAAGAATCGCATTAAAGAACGTAGGATAGTTATCCCGAAAAAATATACTTTTACGGTTTCCTTGTAATGAAAAGGTCGCCAGCAATCTAGCAAGTCTAATAGGTACATGCACAGTTCCATAGTAATTCAATGGAAAAGTTGAAAAAGACGGAAGTTTTAGCCCAGACAAAACATCTGGATATTATTGTAATTTGCAAACTCGAATTGACGCTCTCATCAAAAATGAGTGATGTAACGCCTAATATAAGGCAGGGCATATAAAATTAAACTCATAAATTTGAGTAATAGTCCAGGGTCCTCGGTCTTATTTGTTTAATTAAATACCCTCGCTACAATTTGGCAGGGGGTATTGTGTTTGTGAATGATAAATCGATACAGCATCATCACTCTTCGCTCCTTGCACGGATTTTTGGGGTTCTTAGTGATTTTCACGACTTGGAATAAACACTAGGTCATTCTTGAGTTTACACTGGCTTAGATTAGATGTGAAATGATTTAAGCTGAAATCTGAAATTAGAAGCAGCAAGTTCTGATTTCAGTTTAAAACATTTCTGTTGGCTTTAGCGTAACAACATTAGAAACTGGAAAGAATGGACATACTGATAGATTTAAGTGACAAAATGGCTGATTTCCTTTGTTTATTTGTCACTTTGTCTATTCTTCGGTAGAAAGAAACCGCTTAATCTAAGGTGATCATGCTAAACTGCTGTAGGGCTCAGCAAGACGAGAGTTGTCAATAAAATACTACTTACACACAAAATATAATCAGAATATTATTATTTTACTTGCCTCATGCAAGAGGACATTTATTGCCTGTTTCACCACTTCCTTACAAAGTGCCGAATAGGCTACTATCAACATGCCGCGGAATGGAATGGAAACGACTTTTTTCAACAAAGCTGTACATAGCATAATGAACTTTAATATCAATTGCAGTACCTATAACACTCAAATACGAGCCAAAAATTGGTCGCGCGTCTTCCACGGAATTCTCGAGATCTCCTCCGGCGTCTATTTCTTCCCATGAGGCGAAATTGACGCCATTCCGTTTCAGGCTGAGGTGTGAATTGAGCTTTAGATGATTTGGAGGCTCTCCAAAAATTCCAAATCATCTAAAAATTTTAAAATAATCGGCCAAGTGCGAGTCCGACTCGCGCACGAAGTGTTCCGTACGGTTATAGACGAAAAATAGACAAAAAATTG
>DWUD01000051.1:0-14846 GCA_018236485.1 Plebejus idas
CCACATGACTTAGGTCCGCCATCTGCATAGGAATCAACTTCCCTGATAGTACATAGTATGATTTAGATCTAATTGTTTAAATTAATTATCATTAAATCTGGCCGTGAAAAAAAAACAGATTATCTTATAATAATATAAAGTATAATAAATATGTATCGTATAACATTGACAGTTAATTTCGTTGCTAATAGCCACAAAAATATCTACTCATCTTACACATCAACACCTGCTTACAAAGTTTGTTAATAAAACATAATAGGTATATTAAACTTAAACAAACATCTCCGTAATTTTCATTCTTAACACATAACACTCACAGAAACTCCACAAATATATAGAAAACAGAAATAAGTTCCAGAATATCTCTCGCTAGATCTGATCTATGGACGTTGAGCTCGTGCAAACTGGTCCTTCGAACAAGAAGCTACTAACCAGGTACCAAGCAGGGCTGTCGCCGACTATTGAAGATGATGCAGGAGGGTAACAATTATATTGCCGTTTTTGGTATAAATGGAGGCCTTAGGGCCGGTAAAATGATTTGAGATCAAAAAATTAGGATTCCATGTATATCCAGATGATAAAGTAGGTAAGTTACAAGGTTTGTTCAATTTACAAGGCCGGAAAAATGAGTAATTGTCCTTATGTTATGAAATGTTACTTATCTGTTTCATTCACATCTATTTATTCTCGGACACAGGCATGCTCGTCTAGATCGAAATGTGGTGGCAACCATAATTCTACCTGAGTTAATTTAATTTATTCCGTTGGAAACAATAATATTCTTCAACTCCTTTAAACTTATGGAAAAATACCGAATTGTTAACAATTAAGATTTTGTATTTTGCGTATGAATTAAAATATCCTGTATTAATAAATTGTTTTAGAATTTTTAATTAAGCACTCTTAATGTTAACAAAAAGATAATATTTGCAATTTTGCAAGACGTGTTTTTAGGTACAGAAAATTTCCAGGAAGTCAAGATCGAAATATGACATGAAATTACATGATCTTGATAAAGTGCCATGCAATAATGATCAAATCAGGGATATCGATGCAATTATAATGAATCAGGGATAACGAAATAACAAATTAGGCGAAACAGCGGCATAAGCCATTGTATATTACAGAGTGCGACACTGACTACATCTGTGTTGATAGCCGTACACAAGTCAAACTCACGCCGCCGACTGTACCCGGAGTGGCGACGTTGTTAATTCCGTTGTAAACTATTAACGGAATCGGGCAGCAGTTTGTTCTGCGGCGGCCGGCGAGGTGTCGGCCGCCGCGAGTCGGACGGATGCGCGCGATTATAATTAGGATTGTATTTCTGATTCCGACGAAGCTCAGTATGGCGAGCACCGCTGAATTCCATCTGAGTCATTGTGCCCGTTCTGTAGCCTTTATTTTCGTAAAACACTTAACCGCTCATCATTGTTTCGTTACCGTAATTACTTTAAAAAGATATCCGAATGCGGTTCCTCGATGAAAATTCTTTGCGTTCGACATCATCATTAGACTTGCTTCGATGTATACACGTAGCTAGCAGCCGGACACTGCTTCCTGATGAATTTAAAATACAAAAATTTACATACATGACATGAATATTACTTTTTTGAAGATGCCATAACAATGGCCAAGGCAAACATCGAATATCTCATGAGTCACGTAGATAAGATAAAATTACAACAATTAGGTACGTAATTGAAAATATTTAAAACAACGCGACGGATCAACGAAGATTCAAACGTGTTTAAAAATATCTGCATATTAATTCCAAATAATGAATCATTATCGATACATAAAACGAACCAGAAAAACCAGCTCGCAGTCGCCTTTCGGTCTAGTGTGATAATATTTTAATAATCAATAAACGAAGCGAGTCGCGAACAAAAATTTGCGAAAAGTAAAAGCGAGCAAAAAATGCAGTTCAAGCCTACTCACAGGCAGAACGATTGCGAAAAAATACAAATAATTTGCAGTAATGTGATGGAAACGAGGCGGCCACGCGCGATCGGCGACATATTTCCCGAGCGAAGCGCAGAACAGGTTTGCAGAAGGGACGTGCATGTAACCAGCCTTGCCGACATGTTCGCTTGCCACATTGCGTTATGAGCCACTTAAAACGGCTCTAATTTCATTTAACTTAACAATCTGCAATCGAAAAATTCTGGTGAAATGGCGTTTTTCACAAATCGGGAGTAGATATTCTTGAGAATAAGAGAAGAATGAGGAAGAGTATATTTTTATAAATAACAAAAACTAAATGCATACACAAGGTTGATTTAAATGAATTCAACGTTCTATAACATTGCATAATATTTAAATCGAAGCAGAACGGAGAAATAACATCAGAGTTTCCAACGGAATTCGGTATGGAAAAGGACGATTATTTTCGAAATCCAGAATTGTAGCCTCGGGTAAAGCAAGGGCGTTTAAGAATTCAAATAACAGCATGTGGCAACGAGTAGCAATAGTCCAACAATCAGGCTATGGTCTCAGAAAATTGTGAACGTCAATGAATGGCAATCAAATTTTGCACAAACATCTAAGAAACAATATAACTAGAAATCTAACAATAATTTTAATGTTATTTTAAAGTTACTAAGGATATTATCTTTATCTATTTTGTCCCTTTAACATTTGACTCAAGATTTCTCTCGAGAATATTTTTTTATATTTGTAAAGAGTATTATTTGGAACACGAAATTGTTTCTGTCTACTACTTTAATCCGTTTACATAATCAAGAAAAGAACATCGTATCATTTTGTACAGTAGATAATTCAGCGTGTGAGACATTTAGATAATTTATTTGTCAAGTCAGTGTATTCGTATTGTTCATTTTTTACAAGAACCATGATTTTTTCATTCTGTTTGGAAGAAATCGCGTATGTTTGCATTTCCAATGTCTATGTAGGAGGCGAATTAAAGGTATAAAAATATCGTTTTGCGTCGGTACGGTTTAAAATATTAAATGTATAGTTTGGGATCAAATAGAAATACATATGTACTAATGTTATATCTTTACTCCTAAAATATGAGCGATTGATTTTATGAACTTAAATGACTTAAGTTCCAAATATATATTATCTCCGCCAAAAATTCGTAAAAAGGAAAATTTAGATATCTTTCCGAAAAACCAAACAGACAATAGGTACTTTGATAAGATTAGATATAATAATTATTAAATACTTGCAAATTTCCTACAATTTTATAAATTCTAAATTCCAATGCAGTTAAAAATAACAGGCATAACGAAATTTTAATGCCTACAAAAAATATTTTCTAGACTACGATTTCTGGCCTACTACGCCCTAAAGGTATACCTTGGCAAATTATAATATACTTAGCATTTATGTAGATGTGTGACCCAGTGATACGTTTCATACCTATACGTATAGCCTGCGACACCTGTCTCCTTGCAATGTAGTGCCATGGTCTCACCTGCACCGATCTTAAAATAAACCACTGTTTGTCTTTTTATTTTGCATCCAATCATGAGTTTTTAAGCTCGCTTTATACCTGCATTGTTGTTTTGTACATATTCTCGAACAATAACATTTAGTGACGACGTCTGAGCCTCGTTTTGCATGCCGTTTTTACTGGGATGAATCGTACTGCATCCAGCCTTCCAATAATATAGTTTCAAGATTTGCAATGTATTTTTGATGTTTTTGCAATAGCCATTTAGTCTTGTTTAGTACCTCCACTTTCAGTATAAATTAGTTTCAACGCGCTTTTTACAAACCTTCTGTTATAGGCCCGCATAGAGAGATCAGAACTATCATTTACACATTTAATGCCAGTGATGATTGCGGCAGCGATGTTTTGTCGCCGATGCAGTTACTGCTCATTTCCTTCACTTACATCTGTAATATATTGTTTGTATCTATATTACTAGCACATCAATATAAAGCTCGAGACGATCTGACAGCCGTGGCCAATCGATGTCACCCATCTCTTTGTGGTGCATGATATTGTGATTGTTGAGATCTCATTCCACCTTTGACTACTAAAAATCTGTGTTAACAGAGTAAATGGAAACTAGTTGACTCTCATCACGACACATTTTTTTAGTTTAAAAAAAATGTATTACTTAACACATAATTATTGACATTGTAATTTGAAACAATTTTTAGATTTTGACATGTCAAAAATATAAAACAAGATCACGTATGAACAGAAGTAAATTAGTCGTATCATGAACAAGGTGTAAGTGAATACCCAGAGGGAATGAATGAAAGTAAGAAAAAGCGTTGCCCTAACACGGATAGAAAGGAGCGTTCCAGAAATAACTGATGCATGTAGGTATATCTGCTTTTTACGACTCCAGCGCATCGGCACGGGCGGCCGTCGCGGCCATTGCAAAACCGCTGACTTGACGATTATAGCCGGATCGTAAAATAAACACGCCACTGTGATTTATAAGCGATGTCAACCGAGAAGTCGCTGTTTAACTTTGTTTTGGACATTCGGTGACTATTGTGTGGGGATTAATCATCAGCCCGATATAAGTGCTAATGTGTAATCGGAATAAACTGACTGCACAGCAAAACTGTAAACGTCGAGACTAGAGTACCTATTTCAAACGTTAAACGTCTTTTAAACGAAAACGAAGTTAAATAATTATGCCAAGAATAATAACATCAATCTTTTTTGTACCGTATTATGTAATTCTTCCTGGTTTAGAATAATTACATTACTTCATTTTTTGTAATAAAATTCAATGTTGCAAATTTTGAAGCATCTACATAAAACGTATAACGATTAAAACACTCGAATGTTATCATCGATATCTGCATCTATACGGTCCATATATGAAATGCGGCATCGTTAAACGTGCTTTCATGTGCATAACTCATTATCAGATACGTCACGTTATCTGTGATAAGATACAGGAAGATGTCGCGAACACGTTCAATCGATGGTGTAAGTATCTAGTATCTACTATTCTAGAAGCCTTGTTAATTATCTATGTCCCTTCCAGTTACTGTTCTTTGATATTGCTGTACCGACAATGTTGCTTTTAGAAAAAATTGTACCTATATCAAGATTGAAGGTCCATCAGGTGTTGCATGTAAATGTTGTCATTATGTACTACAATTTTGCAATCATATGATCGCTTTGTTACATTAATAAACTATTATTTATGTAAACTGTTGCGATAGTAAATAAAAAGATTTTAAAATACATTAATAGGATTAAAATTACTTTAACTTTTCAAGGTGGTTGCAACTTGCAAGATATCTTTCTGCCTACCTATTAAAATTAAGCATAATGTTTTGTCGACTATAGGTAGGTACATGTACTATGTAGTCCTCATCAACCAATATATTTTACGCAGCACTGATAATAATTTGTCATAACATAACAATAATGAAGCATAATACACATTATGTTATTCAATTCCTACTTCCTTTGCTAGATGACCTTGCAAATCAATTACGTATAGAATAATCTCTATTTTGTGAGTTGTAGAGTCATTATCCAGTAGATAAGCAAATTTTAAACAAAATTATGTTTGACTGTCGTTTTGATAATATTTTTACTGATTTCCATTTATTTTAGTACCGTGATTTCGGTTTTTTTTAATGTTTTCGAGCCATATTGTCTGTTCATATGTTTGATAAAATATATGTTCATAATATCATTTCGTTTGAACAATGAAGACAACATTTATGATTTCAATTTTAATTTATTAAAGTATTAGATTTCTAGTTGTTAAGGACCTCTCTACGAGTATAGGCCTCCTCTATACTTTGCCATGCATCTCTATCATTTGCCTTGCTCAATACTCATCCAGTCTTTTCCGAATATTTTTATTATATCGTCCATCCATCTTGTTCTTGGTCTTCCTTTCTTTCGTTTGTATTGTGGTCCCGTCCAGTTAGTTACTTTGTATGTCCATTTCTGTTTATTCATCGTCGCTATAATATTATGTCCTCTCCATTTCCACTTTAGTTTTTGACAACGTTCTAAAGAAGGGGTTCCCAAACTTATTTTGTCTACTGCCCACTTTGAGAACAAATCATTGTTTGAGAACCCCACTAATTTTAGATTTTAAAATGCATCCAGATGAAATGAAATCACTATTCACCGCCCAGGCCCAAGCCTCTACACCAGGTCCCTATTATTTTTCTGGGTCCCACACCGCCTCCCTTTAGGCCTTCAGCGCCCACAAGCGGGCGTTATCGCCTACTTTGGGAAGGGCTGAATTTTAAAACATAGGTTCTGTTTCAATAAAATTTCTGAGATAACGGGAATTAATGTTGACTCGACTAAAACTGTCATAGAAACCTCGCGCGTTGTAGAGGTTGTGATTTTTGTGAATGAACTCGTGGTGGGAGTGTATCGGAACGCGGACGAAACTGTTGCGCGTACGCAGCCGCTTTCCCGACTTTCCAGTCCACACTGCGGGTCGGACGAAAACTATATCGATCGCTCGTTTGACGCACGACTAAGCGAATCCAGTAGCCGACAACCGCTATAAATTATTACAATTTGTCTATAATATGTAAGCTATTCGTCAGTCATTACACAAAACATCAATAATTTATAAGCTGAAAGTTAATATAAATGTCTAATTTATTATTATAATCCAGTGTAACAAAAAACCAAATCGCATTGTGAGAATTCAAAGCGATAATGCCATAATGTAAATGTTGTGAAGAGTGGAAACGTCAGCGGCAACATAAATAAATCAACAAGTTGGTCGAAGACGTGCGCGAAATATATGCACTGTGACGACGAAGCGAGGACATCGCAGGCGGCAGGACGAGCCACTCGTCCTCTAACGTCGCAGGTAGCGACCGAGACCATTGTTTATTGCCGGTAATTATTACGGCCAGTGCAGTCGGACGCTCCCAGATTGCCCCTTAAGTCAGGTTTTCCACATTCGATCGTGAACAAAAAATTTCGACACATAATATTGTCTCAACCTCAGTCAGGTAGAAATTAAACGTCCGAATCCGTGTCGAAACATTCGAGTGTAGTTAGATACTTAATTGCGCATATTTAAGCGCGTGTACGAGTAAATCGATGACCTAGTGTAATCATTGTACATAATTAATAAATGGAGCATCAAGCGGCGAAACGCCACGACCACAATACTCGCAGTATCGCGCTCGATTGAGGACCGTTACGTGAAACGTCGAGTACGCAAGGTGGGGTAGGGAACCGAATCGGTGACGATAGCGGCCGAAGTGACCCGAGCGCGGGGCGAGACGGCGTGCGCGGGGCGGGGGGTGCGCCACTTTAGCGCGGCGAGCTGGCAACCTCGCGCGGGGAGAGCGCCCCGCGGCGCAACCTCTCACTCACCGTCGCCGGCTCGCGGCTCGCCAGCCAGTGTTACCTTTGACGGTCGAACGCTCGGTCGTTCCACGCCAGTGATGCCGCTGACGACGTTCGTGAACCACGTCTATGATGTTTCGGTGGATTTGAACTTGTGAGTGCACGATAATAATTTATTTATTATCGAAAACTTGAAAAAAGTGACTGAAAAAAATTCTCGTGCTCTGGATTATTGGATGCTCTGAACTGTGAAGTGATATTTTGGATGTTACGATATTTATGAAGTTGAGTGCAGTGAAACCATAAAAAGGATTGCAATTGACGAAATTGGATTTTAGTGAATATAAAAATTGTGAACTGACAGATGATTGAAAAATCAACGGACATTGAGTGCAAATGTGCAAAAGAAAATTAGAAAAATATTAAAGTTACTCAGGTGTGTAAAAAATAATAAGTAAAAAATATATCGACGTCATCTACGAATAATAGGACGTCATAGAGGGTATCTGAAACAGAAAAAAATATTTACAAGTCACCCGCTAAAGAGGTGCTACGAAAGTCGTAGAACTGTATGTAGCTGCTACGAAGAAAATCATTGCAACTTGTCGACGTCGCGAAGCGTTCATCGTCGTTAACTATCGGAGTTGTAATAACAGAAATAAAGGACATAAAATAATATAGAAAAATAATAATTGCAATAAATGTAGATATTTTCAAATTAAAAATATTTTTAAGTGATAACCACTTCGACTAAAAAAATCTAACATGTGACATTGCAAAATAAAACTGGGAGCAACGATGAACGGTTCGTAATGTTGACGATACGGTGATCACCTTGATCTAAACGCCATCAAACGATAACAGAAAATTCTACTCGTCACGGAGAACTCTAAGTATTGCGAGGAAGATTCCAATTAAAAGCGACGAGTTTCAAAATAAAAAGAAAGTTCGTAAAGTTCAGAAAAAAAGGAAATTCGTCGAGATCAAATAAATAAGAGCGTTCATCGTTTCAGGGGGTGTGAAGAACAACAACAGGACGGCGACCTCTGGTAACACGGCTGGGTACGCGGGAGCAAACTACAACTACGCGGGAGCGCAGGCTCCCGACAAACGGCAGTTCCTACAGGATACCATAGGCTACAGAGTCAACGCGCCAAGGTAAGCCAAATCTCATTACCACAACCAAAACAAAATGTTAGTAGACGCTCAACGCCCAAAAAAAGTTAAGCCTTCAGAAGTAAGCAACAATTTATTTAACAATGTTTTGTAGAAGCTCAATAACGCCCGAAATTAAGGCCTCGTATGCAACAATTTAGGTATTTTAGTAAATTAATTTTCAGCATTTCCGTTGATGAACGCGTACTGAATGACCTAACATCTTATCTTATCCGAAACAAGTTTGTTTACATATAAAACAGAAACGAAACGTGACTCGTACCTGTATTTCGCTTATCGCTCTTAACATGCAATAAAAATCGAAAATATAAAATCAACTTGAAATAACAAAAAACGTTTTTCAGATAATATATAAAATGGAATTATTAAAATTTTTGATAACATTTCCGAATAATGTAAAATTGAAGCTCTAAACATCAGTAACTACAAACGCGCGGTGAGCATCGCTGCAATTATAATGAAAGAAATGAAATGTGCTCCTCCATTCACACGCACAAACGCTTTCGGCACCCAACACGCACACACAAAGCCGCGCACACTACCATACCGCACTCACACATCCACACTCACACACACTCGCGCGCAATGGGAATGCAAGCGGTGACTGCACTTTAGCTCACACAATAAACACAAACAAACAAAACATTAACACACCGAACACATCGCTCATTAAATATATTTTCACCGCATTATCGTTCAAATTTTAAATTTCATTAACGTTTTATTTTCATACCAATTAATTCTAAAACCGTTTGGACTGTATCTGTTATTTACATAAAACTGATAAAAAAGTAGGCAGGTGCCAAGAAGCCAAACGGCTTTGTTTCGGGTTCACCTTTTTAACAAAATTATACAAGCTTTAAACATTAATTCACAAACATATTATACCGAATCTAAATATTGTATTAACAGACCGCATCGATGTGGGGTTACATAATAAATTGGGTTCAAAGTAACTACTTAAGTAGGCGTGGGAAAAACCATTGAAGTATCGGAGACAGTTGGTTAACGTTCGTGGATGTATTCTCACAGACCAAAATTGCTTTTATTTTTTTATTATTTCTGAAAAATACTGTAATTATTTTTACAAAAAAAACAATTATGTATCTGTCGCGTCGTAATAAAAGCCCATATTGACGCGTACTTACCCTAAGCGACTGGAGTCGACCCTTTCCTCATTGTGTTCACCCCAGAATGCTCGCCGTTCGCAGCCCCCGGAATTTGCTCCTTCAACCATGATTCATTCTCCCAATTCAGACGTCAATTGACAAAATAAGTCCTGTATGATTATTAGACGAGTAATTTAAACGAAAATATTGTTTGAATTTTGCAGTTGCAGCGCTTAAAATGTCGTCAAAATAAAGTAATAAAGATAATATCATCACAACTAAAATGTACAATGAACTGCATAAAACTCAATCTGCTTATTAAACCTTAAATGATAAAACAAATAAAACTTCTAAAATATAAACAAACTTGCATGTTATTCGATTCTTCTATCTGAAGAAGTAATGAACTATAACACACGTACATATTTTATTCTCTGTCCGACCTCAATATTTAAATATATTTTTGTTAGATCAATTATTACACATTATGTCGTTTATTAATATTAAATTATTGATAATAATAGAAGTTACTAACAACAGTCAACTAGTCACCAATAAGTGTATTCGAAAACGAGACATTCACCGCGAATATACCGCATTTGCTTATCGTCCGCCTAGCGCCTCGTCAACAGTTACATCATTATCGATCGAAAATATCAAAACGTTAATGCTATTATATGCTTGCAATGTGCACACAGGCCACAATGTGAAGTGGCATTTAAACGGGGGTGACCAACTGTCGTCGAAACTCAAGGGCGGAACAAGCCACGCTGCACGATATACATCTACACTACCAACAATTAATACCATATTTAACACGATTACACTTATTACGATAGCTATCATTGTAATTGAATCACAACTATTTCATGAAAACAACCAGAGAGACTCACCTTCGGTATTTAATAATAACGCGCTAGATTTTTTCGAAGAAATTAATTCAACACGTGATTATCTTCATTGCCAATTAGCTAAGAATTCACCGCGTCTGCGCAACAATCTAAAATTAACGGCAACCTATGTATCAAAATACCTACCTCGTTACTCGCACATCTTCCAATAGAATGCCAAACACCTTCCAGTGCGAACAAAAATGCTAGCTTTTAAATAAACGTTATTAATAAACGATCGTAGGATGACTACATTCTAGAAAATATCAATGGAAGTATTCAAAATCGAGACGAGACGTTCATTGCAATGTGTTGAAATAATGCTGGG
This sequence comes from Plebejus idas, assembly GCA_018236485.1. NCBI lineage: Eukaryota > Metazoa > Arthropoda > Insecta > Lepidoptera > Lycaenidae > Plebejus > Plebejus idas. The sequence continues at coordinate 10,792 of DWUD01000051.1, forward strand.
AGCGATCCTTTATGATAATTCCAAATATTTTGAGTCGAACGTAAGTAATTATTCGGATGTGGTATCGCTGACAAAAAGCGCACCAGGATGCAGAACATATTTTTTTGTGTACATCGGCATAAAAGAAAAAGGTTCAGGCAAAACTATAAAAAGAAGTGTAGATCGACCCAAGTTTACCTAAGGAAGGACCCTTGTAAATCATACGATGAATGCGATGCGACGACTTGAGCGCTGTTCAACGTGTATTTATTGCTTGTCGGCACTACTAAGTATTTTGTTTATTTACTTTAGCAGATAAGTGTTAATTATACTACTTATCAAAATCTCGTTAAGTTAAAATTGTTGTAACTAAGCCGATTTGTGTTAACTTTTTAAAACTATCTTTTAAGCTGCAATTTACAAATCCTAAAAATTAGGAATTTTGACCATCACAATGAAAAATCAAAATTGATTTTGTAATTGTACCGAATTTAATATTTCCTAATAACTAAAATTCAGAGAGCACGTATGTTTAAAACCATTAACAGTATCGTCGAACGAAATATTTACCGACATTTTGTCATCAACATGCATGTGTGTATAAAATTTTCATAACAATATTGTTCACAACTGATACGCAGTAACAATGGGCAGCCCGTGCGAGTGTTTGTCGGGAATTATTAGAAAGGGCCACGGTGGGCTCGGGAATTCGCCCCAAAAGCAGTTCACATGAATCGGTCTCCCACTCCGGCGTTATACAAAAAATCATCCCGAGAAACACAGGGGTAACAACGCGTCACTCACTACACGACCATATTGATTTTTTTACTCTCATTGTTCATAAAATAAAATCTCGGCGTGCGTTAAAAGATCTTGTGTCGATAAAATTTGGGTTGAATATCGAGTCTGTGTTTATTAATACGCGTTAACGTGTGGAATGAACGTTCGTTGCAAGGCCACTTGCAATAGAATAGAAACTCATATCGTCGAGTTAAATAAAATGTATTGAAATCAGTAATCACATACATATTTCATACTTTTAATACTTTACACTTCTGAAGCCGTATTACACGCTACGTTATTGTATTTACCTACATCGCCTGCCTCGTGTGTTACACCGAGATTGGAGAGTTGACTATTAGGGATATTGCATAAAAATGCAACTGATGTATTTATAAGTATAATGGTTTTGATCGACAGCAGCTATGGCTCCCGAATCCCGATTAATGAGCGATGTTTTGATCACCAGCGGCTATGGGTGCGCCGGCGGTGCGGGCGCGATGAGCGGCGGCGGCGACAACGCGCAGTTCGGCGCCACCGCCGCGATGGTCGCCGCGGCCACAACGGCCGCGATGCAGGACTCGCAGCCCTTTTCCCAGGTAATAAACTATATAAATTTAAATAACGTTTCTAACAAGGTGACTTTATTTCGTCTCGATTAGGAAACTTTCGGAAATTAGCTAATTCTTTCAATTTATCCGTTTCAGATGCAAAACAATATTAATATGGGAAACCCCCAATACAATGCAATGAATGGCTACGGTCAGCAGCGCAACCATAATTCCTCGATGACGGGGATGGGAATGGGAGGCAACGGAGGAATGAACGGCATGACCGGCATGGGGCAGATGTCCAACGCCAGCATGAACGGCATGAACCCGATGGCCCAAATGGCCAACATGGGCATGCACGCCAATATGATGTCCTCGCAGATGGGTCCCGCACAAATGGGCGGATCGGCCAAAATGGGCCCCGGATACCAGAGGCGACACACTCCGTATCCCTCCGGTACCATGTTGATGGGCTCGCGGAAGGGGCAGTATATGGGTGGGCAACCTGGGTTCGGACCGGGACAATATCCGACCGGATACGGCGGCAGACCGGGCTTCCAAGGCCAATATCCTCCGCAGCAACCCCTAGGGCCCAGTGGAAATTTCGGAGGTGCAATAAGAGGAACGATGAGACAGACGACGCCGCCGTATGCAAATCAAGGCCAATACTTCAACGGTGGCGTGCCGGTGCCCAATCAATTTTCGCAACATCAAACTGGTAATGCACAATATAATGGTCAGTACAGCGGGCAGTTCGCGCAGGAGGTCGCGATGAGGACTAACATGAACTACCAGCATAGTCCTGTACCTGGAAACCCTACCCCTCCGCTAACGCCGGCGAGCAGTATGCCGCCGTACATAAGTCCCAACGCTGATGTGAAACCGCATTTCAATGATCTTAAACCGCCTATGAGCATGCAACAAAGTAAGTTTTCAACAATCGAATGCCGTTAAATCATTACATCAAATATATTTACATTTTAACTGATTGTTATTTTTGTTTTCAGATGACGAGCTCCGGTTAACATTCCCTGTAAGAGATGGTATTATATTGCCGCCATTTAGATTAGAACATAATTTAGCAGTTAGCAATCATGTATTCCAATTAAAACCTACAGTCCATTCGACATTAATTTGGAGGTAATTTTCTACTCTTTTAACATGTTAATAAAATAAAATTATATAATAACAATATTTGGTTACTTGCAACAGTCCTGAGTTCGTATCTCCTATTATTAACCCGTACTGAACATTGTAAAAATTTTTTCGAAAAATTTTATTCTAAATACCAAATCTAATCGAGAATTGTTCAACAGATCGGATCTTGAGTTGCAACTAAAATGTTTCCACCATGAGGACCGGCAAATGAACACCAACTGGCCCGCCAGCGTGCAAGTTTCGGTCAATGCGACGCCGCTAGTGATCGACAGGGGGGAAAACAAAACTTCACACAAACCGCTGTACCTGAAAGAAGTATGCCAGCCCGGCAGAAACACGATACAAATCACTGTCTCTGCGTGTTGTTGTGTAAGTATTTATTATCTATTATGACGAGGTATAATCTGCTCATAACTCACGAACACTGAATTATTTATTTCATAGCAGCGTAATTTTCTTTATCCTAACGAATGCATTCTGCTTCACAGTCTCACCTGTTTGTACTGCAATTAGTGCATCGACCGAGCGTCAGGAGCGTATTGCAGGGGCTTCTACGAAAACGATTGCTCACCGCCGACCATTGCATCGCTAAAATTAAAATGAACTTTAATCAAACTCCGCCTAATGGAAATAACAATTCCAACAACCCTAACGATAGGGACAGCGTGGAACAGACTGCCCTTAAGGTTTCACTGAAGTGTCCAATTACTTTTAAGAAGATAACATTACCGGCGCGAGGACACGAATGCAAACACATACAGTGTTTCGACTTAGAGTCGTACTTACAACTAAACTGCGAGCGAGGGTCATGGCGATGTCCTGTTTGCAAGTAAGTCTTCATTGAATGTATATTTTTATTGGATAAACAATAACTGTCAGCTATCGATGCATTACTAACTTAAACTTTGTTATTTTATAGCAAACCGGCTCAGTTAGAAGGTCTAGAAGTGGATCAATACATGTGGGGCATTCTCAACACGCTCAACAGTTCCGATGTCGAAGAAGTGACGATTGACAGTGGCGCGAACTGGAAAGCTACAAAGATGTCTCCAAATGCTGGCATTAAGGTAAGTAGCAGTACCCTTGAGTAAACATTGCTAAACGATAAAATCACTTTCGGAATGTCTAACAATGTATTTTTTTACTTGCAGCAGGAGGACGATAACAGTAATGATCACAGCGGCAAAAGAAGCAAAGCTGTGTCACCGGGGTCCATGAACATGCCAACGATGAACAATTGGGACATGAACCAGGCCCTATCACCTTACCTGCCTCCCGATATGAACACCATCGCAAGCGGATCCATGATTTCATCCTACAACCAGGGCCAGAACCGAAACTCGGGCTCGAACAGTCAGAACTACGACTACAGTATGAATAACGGTCCAGGAAGTAACGAGTTTGCCGGCAACGGTCCTCTGTCGCATTTGAACGACAGCGTCAACTCTTTGGATCCGCTGAATGCAATGGAGAAGAGTCTCAATGAGCAGGTGAGCTACATTTAAATTAAACATTGCGTTATGGTGACATGATACCATGGTCCACTTTTTATCTGGAAAGCGCATATTTACTTGCGTCTCACGCATA
>DWUD01000052.1:0-14740 GCA_018236485.1 Plebejus idas
TGGTATTTCTCCGGTCGAGCCGGCCCATTCGTGCCGAATCATGGCTCTCCCACGGGAAATATATTTATGAATAGTTAAAATTTGACGCCGGTTTTTAACCCCCGACTCAAAAGGACAGGTGTTATAAGTTTGATGTGGTCTGTCTGTCTGTAAACATTTAAGTTTGAAGTAAACGTACTGCGGATGCAACTCTATCGTGAACATTTTACAGTTATAATGTAGCTTATGTAGCCTAGTGCCTGCATGGAAACGGGAGCCACCGTGCGCTAAAAGCTGTGGTCCACGGGGACAGAATCGAGGAAGACAGCTAGTATTATGTAATACCACTCAACTACACTTAAACGGAGTATCTTAAAAACTAACAAGAGATGAAAATATGCAAGTTAACAATAATATAGTAACCTAAAGCCACATGCTTGTTTTATATTATGATGGTTGAGTAATTAACTGATTACCTCGCAATTTTTAAGTTATTTGCACTAAAGTGTTTGTATAGTCGGTGTTTTAGAATATCATGTCTGAAGTTCACACGTAATTTTATTGATGAATTTGAGAAAATCGGTTACATTTTTTTTGGTGATTCAATTTTAAACAAATCATGTATTTTAGCTTTTGCTATGGGCTTTAGGTATTAAAATAATTATAGAAAGAAACGCGATTGCGCTTACTATACTAGAAGAAGCACGATAAGTGTCGAAGTACTACTCACTACTGCTACTCGTTTCGCAAACTTTTCCTATTACACTTTTTCGAGGGATTTAAACCTTTTATGACTAAACCTATTTTATATTATTTGCTGTAACTTTTTGACTCCTAGCAAAGGCACTTAGTCAATTTACAATCAATAGTTGCGACAGCGAACTTAGAATAGAAAATGCATTCGACAACTAAGTATATTAATTACCTAAGTCTAATGGCGCTTTTTTATTATGAGAGTAAATTAACATTTTACAATCAACATTACAATTTGCCAAACTGCGCAGCAGTTTGTTGGTGACAAATTAAAAATTCGCTAAACATAAAAAAACGCAACATAAAAACTTAAAACATAAATACACAAAAATATAAAAAAATGCAACATAAGATCTTTAAAGTAAAACATAAAAACATAAAAAATGCCTTTTGTTAAATCCCATACATTTTCATTTCATACTGAGCTGTCGAAACTATCGAATACAATTTGCCCAAGAAACCTGGACTTAAATCTAGTTCCCTATGCTAATTTTTTACTTTTTTCTGGCCTAAGCAGCTCCTAAATTACTAGAGACTATAGTTATTTCCCGTTGATGCGGTACTCTTTACCTCTTTACTTTTATACTACAATTACATAACCTTTAGACCTAACTTAATACCTAATGTGTGTTATATTAGCATTATATTTTTGAAATTTTATATTTTTTACAAAAAATAAACTTTTTTGTTCAAATTTAATATTTAAGTTTATCGTAAGCTGATTGAGGTGACAGACGTGTTTTATTTTACAATGATACATGATTGATTGATAATCATAATATTAACACATTAAAATCATATTTAAGAGAACTCATTTACAAAATAGCAAAAATGAAATATGAAACCTATAAATCGCCTATGAAAAGTCAGCGACAAAAATTATTTAAATTAATTGTTCAGGATAGGTAAAAAATAGACTATATCCAGATACTAATGAAAAAGATCATAAATAATCCAAATCGAATATTAAAATTCTACAAAACATAATAATTTTAAGAATAAATTTCGTCAACGAGTAACAATATTTTTAAGGCAAAATGGTTACTTTTAAATAACAAACCAATTTGAAATTATTTTGTGATTTCGACTATTGTGATTTGTGACATCATATACAAAAATATATCTATCAATCGTGGAAACGCTAATCAAATAACTTTAATTACTCTATTTATCAAATAACTAATCAAATACTTTATTACGGAAAATCTTACACTAACCTAATTTTTTTTTTCGTTTTTCGTTTTAATATTTTTTTTCGTTTTTGCGTTTTTATATATTTTTTTCGTTTTTGCGTTTTAATGTTTTTTTTTTCGTTTTTGCGTTTTAATATTTTTTTTTTCGTTTGCGTTTTAATATCTTTTTTTCGTTTTTGCGTTTTTATATTTTTTTATTATTTTGAGCATTTTTAATTTTTTTTTTGTTTATTGAGGATTTGACAACCGCCTAAATAATAATCATAATTTGATAAAATAATGTTGAACAAATTTTTACCTACATAGAAATATGAATAGAAACCATTGTAATATACTGAAATTATATAAGTACAACTAAATTAACAAAAGTTGCAAAAACACAAATTAAAAACATTTAAAATACTACATAAATCTTAAAATAAATATAATCTAACAAAATATAACAGAAACCATAGCAAACTGCGGCATATAACCATGGGATTTTTGTGTCATCCTCATAAATATACAAAAATATATTACTTATACATAATATGCCCTAGCCTAGTTTCTTCTCTCTTTTTACCTTAAAATTATAATATTATAATCTACAATGTACTGCTTTCCTAGCACAAGATTCTTGACCATCAATCGAGTGTGCGAATACTTTCTTAATGTCTACCAAGATCCTCAGCATCGCGTACACCTTCCACTGCAATAATAATGCTTATCGCCGACAGACATCAGGAGAGCAGTCGCACCACGCCGCGCCTTAGATAACGGACCATACCATACACTGACGGAAATTGAGCGACAAAGTTAAGACTATACTTTCGTAGCTTTGGTTGTATAGCACGTGTGTAGACTAATATTACAATACTGGCCTAAATGGCATACTCCAATATTATACAATTATTGGATCCATTCGTATTATTGGCAGTAGTATTTTGAAAAAACTTAAGATGCCAATAATGTGACTTGCCAACAATTGGGTAGCGGGATGTGAACATGGTTTATGATGGATGAACGATGATGAAATTATGATGAATCAGAGCACCGGTAGTGAGCGTATCCTGATGGAGATGATATGAAGTATGATGAGATGATGATATTAAGATGATATGAAAGAAGATCATGAGATGAAATTAGTTGCGAATGAAAGTTACAATGAGTATGCAAGACAATTTTTGATATTGGAGTATGCGCCGGGCGTCCTTATTTTCTAAGTTTCCTATAGTGAGAGTTTAAATACCATCCTTATCTATTCAAGTGTATGGCACCGAGGTCGATTCGATTTCACATTCAATTATGATATAGTATGTAAATAAACTAAACGCCAATGTTAATAAATAGTCAATTATATCGAACGTTTAAATTAAGAAGCTGCGTTGGCCAGGGAACTATTCTAGTACCTATACTATTTTCAGCACAATACGAGGCTTTCGCCCTAATCCTAAAATAACAAACGGGCTGCTTACGAATGCTTTCCCTTTTAAGGGTTAAGCCACTTACATAATATTTTGCGAATTCTATCCTTCCATATAATAAAGTAACAATACAAATCTTAAACCAAACTATGGCCCAAACCACAACTAGTATCAAAATTGCATATAAACTTTGACAATTAATATGAAGTTTTGTAACTTTGCTCGTGGTTTGGACAATACCATATTAAAATATTAATTGAAAACGAACATAAATCCTTACATCTAATATACCTCGGCTTACAGCAATAATATAGTGCAACCATTTCCAATGGATTTTGATAACTGTCACTTCTCATTGTTCGCACAATGCTAAGAAAAACAATTGTCAAACCTTAAGAAAATTGGTGCATAACTCTGCTGGCGATTAGTATGCTTATCTATTTATGTACTTTTGGAATATAACGTAATACGTATCGAAACGTAGTTCTTATTCTATTACGATGATTATTGACAAATGACATTCCCACCTTGATCGTGTTACTGTGACTGAAACAGTACAATTATCTGCTATCTTACTTACTATTTCGAATAATTTAAGTAGCACAAAATAAGCTTCGAAATTAATCTAGTAAAATATTATCACCTTTCTGACAAAAATGAGAATTATACGTTCGAATAAGATTCCTAAAATGTATGTTCTAACCGAGTCAAAATATCAATTATTCTAATAATACTGAATCGTCACCATAATGCAAATGAATTTGTAAATTCTTAATAATAGAATTCTTAGGCGAAGTTTGTACTTTTTGTATGTGAATCGTAAAACATAAAAACATCATGGCTAATACTAATACAACACGACGTAGAGAAAGAGAGAAAGGCAGGAAAAGGAAAGATGGTGGGAGATGTCATAGATAGAGAGAGACAAGACGACGTGAGAAGGGTAAGAGGGACAGAGATAGGTATATATGCGAAAGTTCGAATTTTATAAGTTACTTATGTGATCAAGAGGGAACAAATTCATGTTAATAATGATACCTTAATTATAAGGATGACTTTAGCGTCCAAGTTTACTGTTGGCTGAGTATATTAGAATAATGCTGGATTTTAAAAAAAGTTGGTAAGTAAGAAATAGGTAAAAAATGTGCTGAATCTTTGAGTCTCTCAATCAAAAATTACATTACAATTAAAATGAAGAAATATTTTTAGTTGTTACAAAAAATCATTTACATGACCCATTAAGTGCTGAATTCCCAGATAGAAGTATAAGTAATGTATTTCAAAATGGTCATCTCTCACAGATGGTAAATCACTCCATTCACTATTATTAAAATGGTACAATTTAGCAAGTAACGTATAAGCCAGTATTGTTGGAATTTTGATTACGCTTTCGCATTAGATCTTATTTCTTGTCAACAAAAACATAATTATCAGTTGTTGGTAGCAATTTAGCAATCAGACTTTCCAGGGGGGCATTATAATATTTATGGGGCGGGCTTTATTTAGCTTACCTCTTGTTTATGCGTATGATACACGACGCTAGGGACTATTGCGACATCGTTGTAAGAACAAGCTGCATGCTATTTCGCTTATTCACACGCCACTAGTTCTTTCAGCGTTAGATCTACAATTGTGTCAACGATTTAAGTCACTCGCACTTAGACACCAGCGTGTGTATCATAGTCTTAATAACCCCTAGCAAAAAATAAAAGGAAACAGTAAACTTTTAAGCAGAAGTCATCCTCGACTCACATATACGATGACTTAATCCTATCTTATTGCTATAGAAGGTTATTGCACAGTTAAATTTAAGTAAGACACTATTATTTCTATTCCTAGATGATACACAGATTAAATATAGACTCAACCCATATGTCGGGGAGCGACTTAAATTATATCAGCAGTGGCTTACAGCTTACTCCGAATTACGTTCCTAGCCTACTTATAGAATTATAGATTATATATTTTTATATTATTATGGATATATTATTATGTATTATTGCGACCGATTCTAACCAAACGCCATATTTTTAACTAACATGACACCATTTACTACACGCTATTACATAGACATACATATTACACCTACTAACAATAACAATAAAATAACAGACAATAATTACTTACTATTCGTTTTTTTTTTATTTTTTAGTTTTTGCTCGTTTTTTTTTGATTTTTTAGTTTTTGCTCTTTTTTTTTTCGTCATGTTACTTAGCCTATCATGTATTTAACCTACGTTACTTTTTTTGGGTTTTTGTTATTTTTTTATAAAAACATAATCTCACAACACTTTATAATTATAATGGGGCTAAACAACGCATTACATTTACTATAATTTAGGCTTTCGGTTATATTGCATGCTTACTGACAATTTGCAAAAGCATTCGCGCATAGCAGCAAGAAACCAGCGGTGATTTTAAAATTAGATACAATGATAAATTCGTGACGTGAAATTCTCGAAAAACAAGAAGTGATTTCAATACATTTTATAAAACAAGTCGCAGCAGTTAGTAAAGGCAAGGTATTAGTTAATAACGCTCAACAGAAATTCCATTTAGAAGTTTTTAGACTATCCAATTTCCACCTTGTTGCTATGTCGAATGCTTTCAGAAAATTTGTTTTAGGCTTTATCCAATGTATTCGCGTGCGTCAGCGGACCAAAGTCCCGGGATTTTATTCGAATGTGATTCACTTGCAGATTAGCGCTAGTGACGGTTTGAGGGTCTCTCAATCGGTCGCCATTGCACACACAACAAGGGAAGACATTCGCACCGGAACTAGAGACCGGAGAGAGTTATTTTGCCAGGAATTCTATTTCAATGACACAAGGTCACTTTTATAGAAACTGCGAGGTAAACTAACTCCGAACGGTCTGTAAGGGCGCAAACGAACAAATTTACAACCGCTCAAATTTAAACATTTGCGCCCCTTCGAATCCGCCGCCAAACGCGACCAAAATGTTTACATCAAGCATTGATATTTACGTTTGACATCAGGAAGACACTTGATTTATACCTATTTTAATGTAATTTAACTCTAACATTATGCCTTCGAAACGAATGTCTATTTGAGTAACTTTATCTAACCGGCACTGTATGTATCAATGTTTCATGTAATCTATAGCTATACTACGGCGGCTTTACGGCTACTTAGTGAAGTGTAATTTCAGTTAACAGTTCAAGTAACGGGAGATATCGGTCGAAGGAAAATTTGAAATCGATGCGCCAGCAGAATCCACAACGTTATACTAATATTAATTATATTATATACATATAAAAAACAAAGGGGCGAATAGCTTGTGCATAGCGAGGCGAGGAGCGTCACTAATTTTAAGCTACTCGAAGGAAATAAATGTAAAGAATACACAAAATAATTTCGCAAACAATACATAATGGAAGAGTGAGTTTTGTTTATTTGCTGCCACGCTAGACGCTCCGCTACCCACAGTTACAATGCGCAAAGTTTCAATAGAAGGGGAAATGTTCGGGGAAGGGTTACATTCTCTTAGCCAGCGACATGGGTCTTAGTATATCTTCTAACTTAAAAACATCCGAAACATATTCAACGAGATAATATAACTATACTATTTTCAACATGATATATTTGACTAGACAATAAACGTATAGGTAAATCAAAATAATTTCAAATGTCTATTGAACCCAGGACGCTGGTACCCACAGGGGCTCAGATTGGACTTTCCATGCCATCTTGAGGAGCTGCGTGAGAGCTGTCGCTAAATCTTCGTTCACTATCTCCTCGTCGAACATATAACCGTACAGAAAGTTTATGCGATTTGAAGACCTGATGATGTCGTTAAACTCTTCTTCCTGAAACCAAAAGAAAATTATATCAGCAATCAGCATCGACAACCAAAATTAAATGTTTAAATGTTTATCATGCAACTAATTTACCTAGGGAAGAAGGCATTCCACTGTATGTTCATTTGTACAAAATGAACAGGCGCTCGATTAATTTAAGTCATCTCGTCACCGGTTCGATCTAAAGCTTTTATAGGTACGAAGAGAAGAATACTAAGAAAATAAATCAACACCGCTAGCCAAGTGGCGCAAATTGCGTAAGAAAGATACATGTAAAAATACAGGTGCAAGGGGAAGAAATACCCATCGTTATAGAAAGGCATTACCATCACGGAATTGAAGAAAACATCCAGAGAAGTAGAAAACTGATGCCATAGTAGAAATCTATTGCAAACAGCTTGAGAAAGTATCATAATTAGCGTTGTGAGAAAATTCCGCAGGTAAAAACGAGTGAAATAGCTGTGCATGTAGCGCTGTATGAAGCCAAGAGCACCCCTGCGCATTCTCAGTAGCTGCTGGGTTCGTCGCGTCCAATTCTCATAGAAAGTGCGATTTTCGGCGAATTCAGATTCTTCGCGGGCACCCATCCCACAGGGCATGTAGACATGATTCTGTTTCGTAGCGTAATGTTTCTCCAGGCAGATTGTGAATCGACGGCTAACATATTTGTAGAAGTCTCGAATAAAGCTCAGGGGCTTTCGGGGTCGTCTGTTTATGGGTTCCAGGATGGCACGGGCCAGGTTGCTGGAGAATATCGCGGAGAAGTCGCGACGATAACGCGTACTGTGTTTGTAAGTTCTATCCCAGTGCTGGTTAAAGCGAGTCCATATTTCTTGGCAAGCATTCGACATCGCTCTTCTAGTTCTCCTAATGTTGGACATTTGTCGCCGTAGGCTCAGTCGTTTGAAATGCTCGCACATGGTCATCCCGTGCTCACAGAAAATTACTTCGTGCACGCGCAACAAGATGCGCCCGATGTTCCCGAAAAATGCGCGCCATGAGTCGCACAAGTCTTCGTCGACGATGATAGCTCTATTTTGAAAGTCGCAAGAGAATATAAAAACCAAAAGCGTGATTAGAAAGAAGACAGTCCTATTAGATAATCTACAGATCATACACATACTGAAGAGTAGAGGGACTCAATGTCCAATGTCGAAATCAAAGACTGAATTTAATAAACGAAAGCGAAAAATCGAATATTACAAGTAAAATACAACGTACCGAATCCCAAATAAGATACGAATGCTCGATGCATTAAATAATGAAATATTGAAATCGTCTCCTTTGTTGTTGAAAATCGATCAACAGATGACCTCTCCCAGATCAATTCACTTGCGCATGCGGCCTGGTTAACTTGCACACAAAACTATTATAGACAGGAAGAAAGCAACGATAGGTGATAGCAAATGTCCCAAATACTCGGAAACCTCGTAAAAAAGTCAACCAGAAGCACGAATATTTCACACATCTTCGTGGTTTCTTGTTCGTCAATGTTCCAAGTTGTGTTCACGTTCAACCGATAATATTCATCGCACTTTTAATAAAAAACAGTATATTGTCAATCACAAACAAAAGATAATTTAGGCCACACCCATCCGTATTGATCAATCAGTTTCCCGGGAGAGTAAAGGGTAAGCGCATGTGCATTCCGACAACAGGTGATGCAACAGCTCTGCCCGGGAAAATATAAGTCCCGGGAACAATTCAAGAGGTCTCAAACGCACTTAATCCAATTTTTCTTCTGCATTCTCTGCTTTGATTTAATAATTTGTGATGGCAAATGATATACCACTGATGCACCAAAAAAAATTGTCAAAAAACAACAAATCACCGCAATAACACTTCAGGCAAGTCCAGAAGATTCGTTGAATAATCGATGTTTAAAGTCACTTCCTAATTCCCAACACTTTGAAATTCACCAAGGGACGGCGTCATTACGAAAACGCATGTGCATCGCGAACGCGTCACAACAAGTGAGGCTGCATCCGGGGCTCGGGAACTGCGTAGGATAACGCATGCGTGATATGGGTCATCTAGGTGTGTCCTTCGATACCTAAAATAGGATATTGGAGTCTGCGCAGCGCACGCAGGCGCTCTGGCCGGGCTGAATCAGGAATCAATAAGATTAATTGTGAAGGACGAGCTGGCATAGATAATAAAATTGGTACTTCATTAGTACCTTTAGAGGTTGAAAATACAGGAGAAGTACCTAAAGGGATGGATGTACGTATACGAAAGAAGAATGTTTTACTGTTATGAAACTGTCGACGACGTAACAAAAAGCTAAGAGTTACGTAAAGGTGAAGCCTAGAACAAAGAATAACGCGCCCCAGATCATTTTCCGATGAAGAAAATATCTAATACTTATATAAAATTCTCGTGTCACGGTGTGCGTGGTTGAACTCCTCTGAAACGGCTCGACCGATTTTCGTGAATCTTAGCGAGCAATTCGGCTAAGGTAGAGAATCGGACAAAATCTACTTTTTATATTGATAAGTGCATTTGTTGAATAAATAATAATAAATTATTACAACTCGACACTAAAGGCGACCATTGTGCGACGGGATAGCGATGGACGTTGCCATGGTGACAAACTTACTCGTGTTTAGTCACTTCAATACTATATATGGCAAAATAACGATTGCCGGGACAGCTAGTTCAATCTATAAACCTTCTACCTCATAATTATATAGGGCTAGTAGGTATAGAGACGTTTTAAAAAAAATCTGATAGGATTTCACACAAAGGAACTAAAATCTACCAATGAATAAAAATCATCAAAATCAATAGGATTCAATCAATCAAACGATTATAACAAACCCAAGTATAATACAAGAAAATGCTTAAATGTAGACGGCAATAAGAAAACAAAGCGTGATTAATATTTACGTTATGATTTAGATTGAAAGTTTGTTTTTTTTTAACAAATCGTCAGGTATAGCCATTATGATGAAATTGTTATTTTCAAGGATTTGTAAGTCACAAGCAAAGCCTGGGTCCCGATGTAGGCTTAGAAGAATAGACAATATTTTTAATTTTATTTTTACACATAAAACCGAAGGGCACATAAAAGCAAATTATATATATTTTGTTCTTCTTGGACGTAAGTTCGCATAAAGTTTTTTTTTTCAAAATCGATAAGGACAATTCATAGGAATTCTAGTGCGCAAGTCAGTATTTTATGAAGAATTCTAGTGCGCAAGTCAGACGAAGAACTCTATTGCGCAAGTCAAACGAAGAACTCTATTGCGCAAGTCAGACGAAGAACTTATATTGCGCAAGTCAGTTTTACTATCGATCGATGAAATAGGGAAAATATTATGTAGCGCTACCCACCTGTCCCGACAGGGTTGACAAATAAAGCTAAATCAGAACTATCAAGGAGAAAAAAAAGTAAATTTTGGGACATCTCTTTTTTTTATTTCTTTTTAAAACATAGATGACGTTGTCATGGGGCGCATACATGTAATGTACAGACCGACAAGACTTTATACGAACGTGGGCGGGTGCGATGCCGGTAAAGGAGAAGTGTCAAAAACATGTCAAAAATGGCGTTTTGTATGGTAGCAGCGTTGTTTCCTTTTTTCGCCACGTTCATATAAAGCCTTGTCGCGTGCTCTATATGACAAAGTAGCTGTCAAATAAAATGACAATAGCGTTTCCATTCCGCCCACATCAAACGATACTTCGATGACATTGACAAGACCCTCCTGTCAATGACATTGACAAGACCCTCCTGTCAATGACATTGACAAGACCCTCCTGTCAATGACATTGACAAGATCCTCCTGACAATGACATTGACAAGAGCACCCTCTTGTCAATTACATTGACAGGAGGGCTCCTGTCAATGTCATCGAAACAACTGTCACTCAATTGACATTTTACATTAGGGAGGATTAGTTCTGATTTTGACCACGCACTAAACAGCCGTGTAATTTAGAAATCAGGATAAAGAAACGAGAGACGACAACCGGTTTTTTTATTAAAAAAAATATAATCTTAGAGGATGAGCAAAGCACCTCTTTTTTTGCGATAGTACCTATATTTTTTATCGATATTATATGGTTATATTATACCACATGGGTACATTAAACGTTCCGTTCTTGCACACTTTCAAAGCCTATGTCCATGTCAGTTTACAAAACTGACGCTTAACATATTTGACACTGACATCTTTCAGAACGACACGCGTCACGCATGCGCATACGATTTGTTATTGTCCTTTTAAAGGTCACAACTGGGCGTGGTACGCGCATGCGTAATTAACTACTACGCACCTGGATTACGGCCATCAAATTGCAACTTCGCAATTATCGAGAACAAAGGTGCAGCAAACTGGCATAGTCCGTTGAAGACTCCTCGGTCTTTGAGCATCTGAAAGTCTTAACTTACCTGATCTGATGACGCCACCACATGGTTTCAGGACAGACTAGAGCGTAGGTGTAGGTGTAGATGCGTGGGTGTACAGTAATGACTCACCGTGAATGCTCTGGACGACTCCTTGTCAAAAGTCGAACGGGCGTTGGCTGCTGTTCTAGTGTCAACAAGTTTCTCTAACGGCGGTGGTTTGATGAACACGATGTAGGGGCGAAGACGTGGCGTGCGCAACATTTTCAGAGCTTGCCAGTGTGGACTTAAGACACAAACCCGTCCTGCAACAAACAAATTTCACATATTAATACATGAAAAAGTACCTACATGATAATATCGATTTTATACGAAGCCATAATGGAAAAACATTAAAAATGTAACTTACCGGTATTGACTATAGTTTCAACGCTTTCAGCGGATGTTCCGTAAAGATTCCCTTTGTACTCGCCGTGCTCGATGAATTTCCCGTCACTGATGTCCTGCTCCATCTTTTCACGCGTAACAAATACATATTCTTTTCCAGTCTGCTCGCTTGGTTTTTGCGCCCGAGAGGTATCTGAGACAAAATATTGTGGACGATAACGTACAACTCAAGAGGGTTAAAATCAAAGATGAGATTGAGGATAATAAATAGCGGAAACATAACTGAAACGATTGGAGGCTAAACTAAAAATGAGCCCGGCCGGAGGCTGCGTCGGGGTGGTTACGGCGACTGAGCGCTACCACGCATGCGTCACTTTATAGATTTTCCCTTGTCTTTATTGTCTGGGGCTAAATGCGCAATATAGCAACAGCTGTATTGATTTCTTTGGGAGTACCGATGGAAAATTCCAGGGCAGTTACGACGGAAAATTTCCAATCTAAATATATTTGGAATTTTCCTGTCGCGGTCCTGTACCTACACAGCCAGATACAGATTCAATCGTAATTAAATTTGTAGTCAACGAATATAATTATTAATCACAAAACAGAAAAGTTTGTTTGTTTGCATCAAATAGGCTACAAAAATGCTGGGCTGATTTTGGTGGAACTTAGCAAAGACATAGAGTAGACCACTAGAATGAACTTAAGATACTTTTATTGCCTGAAAATAAACGCCAGGGAAGCCCTGTGCAAGTTATAGTAGAGTAGTTTATTTACATCGATGAAAAAAGGTTGTCTACACTTGAAAGGTTATTTAAAGATGTTAAAAAACTATACGATATTATTGTATGCAGTAAATTAACGCGTGCTAGCTTATTGTTTTGTAGGATTGCTCTTTATTATTTACGCACAAGGGACAATAATCTGATGTTTGGACATTCATAATAATTTTAAATTTGTTGAGTCATTGACGTACCAGCAATACGAATAATGAATATAACACTTATAGTCCACTTAAAATAGCAGGTGCAGGGTGCGTGAGCTGCAACCTAAGCAATTTCTTCAGATATGTGTTTAGGATGCCTAGAAGATGAACATACTAAAAGTCCCCGCCCCTAGGGGGTGAGCAACCTTCCGCAGTTTCCACATTTCAATGCTAGATTACAGAATGTTTTGATATCATAAGGACCAACTTAATGGGAACCCGTCTGCACGTTTTGGTCGGTTTCTAGAGACTGGTTACTCTCCTGGAGCCTTTTTACTAGTTGCATCGACTTAACATTGGGTTGATTTGACCAGATTATTCTGGTTTTGGCCTGGTCTCTCTATTGTGACTAGAATATGCAACGTTAAATACATTTCAGAGATTTTCAAATAAGATAGATTATACCAGAAAAAAAGATTACTTACTTGAAATTACAAAGAACATAGGTCCTCATACTGAAAAAGGACTCAAAAATATATATTTCAGGTAAAAATACTGAATACTAAGTATCGATTAAAATTTATTATTATTAATTTTACTATTAGAAATAAAAATGTAAAAGATTTTATCTCATTCGTATGAAATTGTCAGTAATTATAAAACGAAATATATTTGTTGGCATATAACTTTTCTGTGGCTATAAAAAGCCAATAATTTTTTCGTGGAAACAAGAAAATCTGAAAAGTTTTTTTATGTTTTATTAAAGACCATAAAATAAGCTATCATTCTTTCATTCATTGTCTTAAAAATCCTGATAGATTTCATAATATACAAATATCCCTGGACTTAGTTGATGTGTGTTTTTGAAAATCGACCACATTAGAAGGTCATATGTATGGCAATGATTGGAGATAGATACAAAGTGTAAAAGACGTATTTGTAGTAAACTTTATAAGCTTTTATTACGTAGAAAACAATTAAATCAAACGTACCGTTTTGAAATTATTAGCAAAAAACTCAAAAATGAGAACTTTAACCCTCCCCCCCACGACGGATCACCCCCTAGGGACTTTTAGTATGTTTATTTTCTAGGCATCCTTAACACATTTCTGAACAAATTGCTTAGGTTGCAGCTCACGCACTCTACACCTTCTTTTGGACTACTATTTGGGTGGACTACTAAAGATTCTACAATCTACATGCTACTTCTGATAGATGATCACGAATAATACCTATCATCAGAAAATCACTAAATATTAAGAACATTTTTATGAAAGAAAGCTGACAAGTGCAGGTATACCTGTGACCGGTGACTTAACACCTTTAAAAATTATAACCCAACGGGGGTATTATGCTTTTTACATAAAAACTAGCTGACCCGGTAAACTGTGTTTTGCCATATTATATGTAAATAAAAAGTAGATAAAAACCTATTCTCAGACCTTAGGAATGTACATAGCGAATTTCATTTAAGTCGGTTAAGCCGTTTTGGAGGAGTTCGCGCACGGAACACTGCAGTGACACGAGAATTTTATAATATTATAAGAAGTATTTCTGTAAAGCACCCCCTTTTTAACACGCTTTCATAAGCTTGAGCTGAATGTATGTAACGGAATATTTAAGCACCATTCAAATTTACCTAAAACGTGTATTTATAGTTTTTTTAACTGATATTAATTATTATTAACCACTAGAGGACGCCCGCAACCGTTGCCCTAAATCGCGCAGGAATCGTACATTTTTCCGGGATAAAAGTATACTATCTCTTATCCCGGGACTTAAAGTATCTCCATACCCAGCAAGATCGTTTCAGTGGTTTAAGGCATCCATTACACGGTAGGTTCCTCGTCAGTCAATTCCATCGACCATCAATCATAAATTATGGTTTGACTGATGGTGACTGATGGACTGACGAATGTATCCAGATTTTCG
>DWUD01000053.1:0-14534 GCA_018236485.1 Plebejus idas
ATAATAATACTTCTTAACGCGAGCGAAGCCGCGGGCAAAAGCTCGTATATACTAAAGTCAATAAAGTTATTAACGTATTAGCTAATGCGGTTAAAATTCACTTCAGAAGTGCACAAGAATAATATTGTATAATGTATTATGTACGAGTTAAAAGTTAATAAAAATAGAACTCTATTATAGATGCAAAGGCTCTAGGTGCGGCTGAAAGTGAACCACATAGAAATGAATTACTGGACAAAATACAAAAACTATTGGATGAAATGAATAATTTATGCAGCCTCATAGGAACCAACAACACAAATGTAAGTAGACCTTTGTTGATAGAAAAATCTATGCAAGTATAATATTATATTTAGTTATTTATACTTAAGTAAATAACAATTAAAAAACCGTTAAAGTCAATAATAATTATTATTGAATCCTTTATATAAATGAAAGAAAAAGATTAATGGTCGTTAGTGATGGACTTATAATAATATTAGAACATTTGCAGAAGATGCAAGAAGCTGGCAACCAATATGCAGATACATCGAAGAAACTGATGTTCACGTTTGGCAAACGCAAACCCAACCCGAAAGTAGATGACAAATGCGGCGAGGTAAGCAATAAGCATATTTATGTAACGAACTAAGGGACGCATTCTGATAATAATTATGCCGACGATTTGAAATTTACAAATTAGAAAAAGTTAAAATAATTATTTAAAGTAACTGTTAATTACATTATAAGCATATTAACATGCACAATACATTTCTAGATGGGTTTTTTAAATTTACCCAAAAGTTTTTAATGAGATGTGTATAATATAGTTAATGCCCAATGGCCTTACGGGTATAATTATGTAGAGATGATGAAGAGGCTAAAATTCATGTCCGTTCAGATCAAGGACCTTGTGATGGCGGTGGGAGACGCGACTCAGCAGCTGCTGAGTAAAGTGCAAGAACTGGGAGCGGAGGGCGATGACCCTGACTTCGAGCGCGTAGACATCTGCGCTAGCAAGGTGGCGGACGCGGCGCAGGCGCTGCTGTCTTGTGCTGAGGTTTGTAAAAATTACTTTTAGGCAGGTTTTCTATTGTTATGTTGGTAATAAACGCTAGTATACCTTATTTTAGGCAAGTTAATTTCTAAAATTGTCCCGTAAAAATGTACGCTTTGCTGCGTAGCCGCAACGCATTTCATGTTGTAAGTTGATTAGTGTGGAGACGGTCGTTTGCAACAGTTGAATTCTGTCAAAGCAACAAATACTTATGTTTTTTCAGCTGACGTCGCAATCAATTAGTGAGCCGCACTGTCAGAGCGCTCTAACAGCGGCCATCGAGAACTTGGCCTCATCTTCTCAGAGCATGTCCGCCGCCTGGAAGCCCATGGTGGAGAAACCCGGCAACAGCATCTATGGCATGCAACTGGTCGATCTGTCCTTGAAGCTCGCCAAGGCACTAGATAACTTGAAGGACTCATATTCTAATCTAAATGGTAATATCTACTTTCTGTTTATCAATATACAAATAATAAAGTATATTAATAAACAAATAAATAAATAGATTTAGGATCGTAAGATCATAACATCAAAACCCGATTAATTTCTACGTAAACTCTTTTAGGTCTTATTGAAGATGATATTGGGATGACGGATGTAGAGCCGCTAAATGACGATAAAAGATGCTTGAAGTTTATAGCATCTATTTCACATCTTAAAAAGGATATTGATGACGCTAGTAGAAAATTAGATAAACCCAACGAACCGGTAAGCTGAAAATATAATATGTATTCGTGTAAAGAAATGAGTGATGTATTAGCGAAATTTGATTATGACCAAGGTTCGTGCGTAATTCATCATCGTTAATGATTCATTCTCTTTTTAGAATGGATAGTAATACTTTTCTTACGATGAATATTTTAAGAAATTCCTTAAAATATATATTTTTATTGTCACTCTTTCAGACGATAGGTGGTGCACCTGTTGTAAGTGTTAAAAGATCAAATCGAAGGCTCGCAGATAAGTTAGCAGAGTTGAATGCATCAATAGCGAATTTGTTGCAAGCTACAGCAGGTATAGTATAAATCTATAGCTATAATCAAATGACAAAATCAAAAATTACCCTGAGATATTGTTAAAATGTATCTAAATGTTTCAGATCCTGAAAATCATGATTTGGTTCTGGCTCAAAGTTCCATTGATAACATCCGACAATTGACTGCGGAAATTAGTGATGGTAAGAATAATGATATTATAATAATAAGAAATAATAGCTATCCCAACAGAAGATATCTCTAGAACTATAAGATGCCTACTTCAAATAGATCTTATACTTGGATTTGTTACGATAATTTAATTACATTCCTAAGAATAAAAGTACTATATCAAATTTAATATATCTACAGAGGCCAGGCTACTCAATGGTAACATAAATCCGGTGGCATGGAGTGGACTAAAAGCAGAACTCACTACAATGTTTGATGCGGTCAATGATATGTGCGCAAATGCTGCCGAATATGATGCAGAGGTATTATAACATTGCAAGATTATGCTATTAAATTTATTAAAAAATACTTAAGCTAATAACTTGCTTACTTTTAGGGTTTGAACGACGCTGTTTCCAAATATGGAAAAGCATCTTCTAAGCTCGTGAAAACATGTCATCCTGAATCCTACGTTGCTCCAAACTCTATTGTAAGTATAATTTGATATTTACTATTAAATTAAAATTTATTATTGTTATGATATAGTATCATTTAGAATTTTAACACTTGTACATATATCATAATAGCATTGTTTCCGTGAATAGACTTATTGGACATTTTAATTTTGATGTTACCTTTCAGGTGGAACTATCGAAAAAAGCATGTGATGAGACATCACAAATGCTGATCAAAGTAAATGATCTGGCGGAAAAAGTTGATGTGGAAGATGGAAACGTGCTGGATGAGGCCGGAGCTAAACTCGCTGATACTGCACAAGCTACACTAAGAACTGCTGAGGTATTGTAGGGCTATGTAATACACACACAAAATTTGAATGTTAAAATTAATTATACTACGTTTAGAAATAACCAATGATTTTTTGCAGTTGACTGCACCGACCATGAGTAACTCACATTGCCGGCAATCTATGATCTGTGCTTTAGACAGCCACACAACTGTTTCTAAGGATTTAAAGAATACGTGGCAAGATGTATTCGTCAAACAACCCGATGTTCCAATGAAAGAAGACCTACAAAATAATTATGATCGTCTGCAAGATCTTCTTAATGACATTCGAGAGTTATGTTCAAAAGAAATAGGTAACTGAACAATCATTGCTTTACATATTATATTACTGATAAAAATACATTTTATTTCTAAGCTTCTTAAAATGTCTTAAGGTGATCCAGAAAACGAGGTACAAAAGGAGAAGCAACGACTTCAATTCCTAGCATCCTTGTCAAATGCTAAGAATGTCATCGGGGATGCAACAAAAGACTTAGAAAATGAAATCATTGAGGTAAGAAAGAATGAAAATGAGATTACTATGTTAAAACCACCTTATGAACGACACTTGATAATATGAATATAAAGGGACTAAATAGCTTAAGGAGCAAAAACAACCTCAGTTTTAAATTTGACAACTTTTAGGATTATGGACCTGAAGATAAAATGAATGTTAACGTGATAAGACGAGGACTGGCGGATAAACTGGCACAGTTAAATGCAGCTTTAGCGTCACTTGTTCAAGCTTCGTCTGGTAAGGCAACTAATAAAAAAGATTTTTTACATTAAAATGGAGTAAAGAGTTATTTCCGTAGTATATACATATTTATGGTACCTATCTTAAGCAGTAGCTTAAGCGCCACATTGCAACAAGCAAACTTATATTATAGACTGCCAAAATCATTACTAGTCTTTCTTTAAAAAAAATTAAACACTAACTTTTCATCTCACATTTATAGATTCAAGTAATCCAGACACTGAATCAGCAAAGGTTGCTTCTGAGAACATTCACAAAGTAGTGCCAGATATAGTTGAAGGTGAGATTTTTGTCTATAAGTAACTCGAAGTTAATATAATACAAAAATACATGTAGTCTATTTTCAATTGTAATGAAACGGAAATATAAATAACACGCGAATGAAATGTACATTTTAGCAATCAAACGTTTGCGTGGAAGTATGGATGATAAACAGTACAAAGCTATTACTGAAGACTTGAAGACTATGCTTGAAGCTGCGCAGGATGTTTGCGACAATGATGGAAAGGTATATATTACTTAATAAAAATAGGCATATGACAGACATGAGGTTCCAGTAGTTGAATCTAAAACAAAAGATGAGCAATTTTTTTAATTTGCAGGATATACAAGAAGCTGTATCTAAGTTGTCTAAATCTTCGGGAAGATTAATATTTACTTTCAAACCCGTGGTGAAATCAAACAAAGAGAAGCAGGTAATTTTTTTGTAATATTTGGTACAGATGACATCACAAAAACAGGTTGTAAAATAGTTTTTTGTGTAGGTTCAAGATTTAGCGAATTCTGCAAGCGAGCAGACCGCAGCGATGCTGTCGAAGGTCAACCAGCTGGCGGAGAGTGTGGGTGGAGACCTGGGACAGGAGCTGGATATAGTTGGAGCTCAAGTGGCTGATGCCGCCAAAACATTGATCTCCACTGCAAAAGTGAGATTCCCATAATAATCTATTACGGGCTAGGTTTAGTTTTTTGAATGTATTTAAATTACAAATCATGTTGTGATTATATCAATTATTGAATCGGGTGATAATTATCTAATTATTAGAAATTTTCTCATAAGCGTAAATTTTTAATGTTTACAAAAATTGTAATACTTGAGCTAATCGAAAGTAAGATTTGCGTTCTTTTTATATGATACTATAGATCAGTTACTCTTGTTTTAGATCACTGGACCAAGCATAAATGACGCTGAGTGCAAAAAATCACTAGCATCTGCGGTTAACACGCAGTTAACGTTAGTCAAAGAATTGGACAATACTTTACAACCAGTAGTCCAGAATCCTAAATTCAAACATTATATGGATGATCTACTATCAGATTCACAAGGCATACAAAACACACTAGATAAATTACGAAACTTGTGTCAAGCTAATGAAGGTAAGATTGAAATAGATAAATTCTCTCAATTATATTTACTATAGACTAAAAGTTTTCAAAGAAAGCTAAGTAAAAATTTAAAATAATCCGACGACTTCTGTCATTATTGATATTTTATTCAAGGTGAAGCAGATGGTATTTTGAAATTATCTGACACGATTAACGATCCGAAGCAACGACTTGTATTTACAACTGCGGTATCGGTAGCAAAGAATGCTGTTGAAAATGCTCAAAAAGATCTCGAAAATATTGAAAAATCTGTAAGTATGTCTCGAATGTGTTGTGTATTAAAAAATCAAGATATTTCATATTAAAATTTTTCTAACCAATTCTAGGCTCCATCAAATCTGAGGGAAAATGTACAGGAAAGAAAATTGAGGCTGAAAGATAAATTAGCTCGCCTGAATGCCGCAATGGCATCAGTAGTAGACGCATCTGCAGGTAAATTTTTAAAATAACGTTTATTTTTTTCTTTCGATTGATACCATATTAAATAATAAAAATTCGTTTACAGATCCCAGTAACCCTGATATTATGCAAGCAGAGAACGCTATTGAATCTATACGTAAAATAGCCCCAGATTTAATCGAAGGTAAGTAATAGTATGTACATTACGCACCTAGGGCAGGAAAACTTCGCCTTCGCCTCGGCCAACAATTACAAGTGATCTGAGCCATTTCTTATTTACTGCCCGTGGTGCGTATACTATTTTTCTCATCGACGGATTGTAAAAAAAATTAAAGCTTTATAGAATTCATTTTTACTTACTGAGCAATTAATTTTAGACGCCAAAGCGCTACACGGCAACGTTGACGGCAAAACTTGGCAAGCGATTGTTAAGAATCTCAAATTCGCCTTAGAAGCAACCGATGATTTATGTGGAAGCCAAAACACTGAGGTAAATATGAAAATAAAACAAATTATTATTAATTAAGAGGAAGCCAATGTTCAAATGTTAACAAAAATTTACATTTCAGAATATCAATGATGTACTCAACAAATTTGCTGCGGCTACCGGCAATCTGTCTCATGTTTTGGACCCCAAATCTAGTACCGACAGTGAAAAGAAGGTATACTACATATTTAAAGATTATATTATTTTTTACTTACAATTCTAAATGAAATTAGTTTTATTCTCATTTAAATTAAGAGCGTACCTCACATTAGTCTCTACAAGCTTTATGATATGTTTTTCTAGTTATTGGACTTATCTAGACAAGTATGTGAAAACACGTCAGTTATGTTGTCGAAAGCGTATGAGCTAGCAGGAGATGTTAAGGATGAAGATGCACAGTTGCTGGACAATACTGGAGCTAAGGTGGCTAATGCTGCACAAACACTTTTAAATGTCGCAGAGGTACGTGTTCTATTTTTGTATATTATCATAATATTATAATATCAAAACTAACATGAAGCTTTTCGAAAATTTTCTAAAATGTTTTGCATACAATATTATATCAAGCTTATGATAGCGCTATCGATGACAGTGCAAACGTTTTAAAGGTTGTTATATTTTAGATCTCAGCACCATCCATAAATGATCCTACATGTCAAGCGTCTGTGACATCAGCTGTAGATAGACAAATTTTATTATCAAAGGACCTGGATGATGTTTGGAAACCAATCGTGCAAACACCGCAACACAGTAAACATAAAGATGGTCTACAATATAGCTCACAAGCTGTTCAAAATAACCTTGAAAAACTAAAAGAGCTATGTCACGAATTAGGTAAGCAAAACTGGTACGATGTAACAGCGAATTAAAAAAATAATTCGAAAGCTACATTACTAAATAATGAATTAATTTCAGGAAAAGATTCAGAACTTGAAGCTAAGCAGCAAATGCTGCAAAATGGTATACTTTCGGCAAAGAGCGTCGTAAATGATGCTTTAAAGACTTTGGTAGACACAAAGGTAAAAGAAAATAAATATTATTTTACATTTAAATAATAATAACATACGTCAATCCATCCATACTTTTTAGAATTCTTATTCATAAGTAGTAAGTAGTTAGCGCGTACATTGAAACAATCTCTGTATTTTAAAAGGGTCATCGGCCTGCCCCTGATGCTAATGTAAGGCAACGCAAACGAGCACTGGCTGATAAACTTGCAAAACTAAATGCTGCTCTTGCTTCTCTCATGCAAGCCACTGCAGGTAAGACACAATATCATACGAACGGGAAACAATGTATCTAATTTAAGAATAATAGACTAATTAATGCAATTCCGATTATAGATGAATCTAATCCAAATATAGAACAAGTAGCTGATGCTATTGAAACTATACAGAAGCTAGCTCCAGAAGTTGTCAATGGTAAGCAAGAAATGAAATTACAATCAAACGAAATATATCTTGTCGTATAAAAACTTTGATATTATATATTTTATTTTACACATTTTAGATGTTAAATGTCTTGACGGTCAAGTTGATGAGAACTTCATGAGGGCGATTACTGGTGACCTCAAAGTTTTGCTTCAAGCGACTAGTGATATGTGTGACAAACCGGAAAATAAGGTAAATAAGAAAAAATAGTTTTTATTAAGTATAAACATATATTTGGTTCCTTCTAATCTTAACGACTTAGCAAAAATAGAATTATTATAATGATGTAGTCTTTACTTTTATTTCAGAACATAAACGAAATTGTACAAAAACTTGGAAGATCATCTTCAAGGATGATGAATATGGTCAATACTAAGACGAACGTAAAGAAAGAAAAGGAGGTAAGCATCACTTGAATTAAAGTCATATTTCAATCCCATCTGTTTTCTTATTTATATTTTTCTCTTCTTAGATATCAGATCTAGCTAGAGCGGCGTGTGAGCAGACATCGTCCATGCTTATGAAAGTCTCCCCTCTGGCGGAGAGCGTTGGTGGCGAGGAAGGTCAGGCGCTGGACCAGGCTGGGGCGAGGCTGGTCGATGCTGCACAACTACTGTTCTCCACGTCTATAGTAAGTGGAATCATCAGTTTGTATTATTGGATTCTAAGGAGTTCTTTATACATCGTAGATATATTATAGTTTTATTGCAATTTATATGCATTTCATGAGTCTGTAAATCTTTTTAAAATTTTCTAATTGTCAAGTAAGAGTCTACCTAATTTTTCTGCGTATTTAATTATATAGTTATATTTTAGCGCACGTATGCTATTTAGTCTATGTTAAAAAAATTTAAGCATTTCAATTATTATTTCTACATTGTAGTTAACGGCTCCATCAATAAAGGATGTCAACTGTTCGAATGCTTTAATAGCAGCAGCAGATAATCAGTCGTCACTTATGAAAGAACTAGAGGATACATGGAAACCCATACTGGCAAAGAGTGAATATCGTCCACACAAAGCTGGCTTAGATAGAGAGGCAGTGTCGATACAAAACACGTTGGATAGATTAAAGGAATTATTGCACGATGGTAAGATATTATAGTTATTAGCTGTAATAATTCAAATGTAATTAATGGTTAGAAAATAAACATGAAGATAAATATAAAATTGTATATTATGTTTGAACAGAACAAAATGAGCAAAGTTTGTCCGATGCAGAGTTAGAAGTTTCTCAAGCTAAAGAAAATATCGTCAAGTCGGAAGCACTTCTAAATGAAAAACTGAAAAAAATGCCGAAGAGTGATCCAAGTGCTACAAACGTAAGATCCTTCTTTTTATTTCAACATCATTCAAATAAAGATATAACAGAGTTTAAATTATTTTCGATGAAATTACAGGGACTGGCTGTAGATGATCCAAAAACGGCACCGCAGAGGCTTTTGTTGATGAAAAAACTCGCGCAACTTAACGACGCAATGGCACAACTTGTCCAAGCATACAAGATATCAGGTATGAGAATATTAGAAAATTGCAATATTCCAAACAAAAAAAGAATGCTTCTGCTACGTCGTCAAAATAAAAATGAGATGTTGAAGATATAGTGTAAATTGAATTTAAAACGATAAAGTTGGTGATTTTTTGTAGATGACGAAGAACTGGATCATAAAACTGCTCAAGAAGCTATAACAAAACTAGGAAACTTGACTCAAGAGGTTGTGAAAGGTAAGAAAATTCTACTTGATGATTTATGATATACACTTGAACATTTAAAAAGGAATATTCTAAAAAAGTTAATTTTCAGACATCATTGCTTTTGAAGAAAAAACGGATGGTGACTGTAGTCAGCTATTAGAAGAGGCCAGAGAACTTTGTAAGGCTAGCGAAAACCTGTGTGCAAGAGTGGAAGACAATGATGTTGATGTGAGTTTTCAGAAAATAATACAAAGAAGCAATATACTACATAAATTCTATTTTGACTATAAATGTCTTGTTGTTGCAACTGAACCAGGCTCTCACAATCGTTTACTTCCTTTAATTAATATGTAGTTACTAGTTAAGCAGTACGATAGATGACAGTATTAAAGGTACTCTTTTAACGGCTCCGATAAATCGTACCGATATTCGACAGGGAATCAACAAGGCGGCTATGGACTACGCCGGACACGCACATAAACTACGATTCATGTTCAGCCCGCAAACAAATCCTGCTCAAATCAATCAGGTAAGTAACTTTGTACAAAATACCATTAGTTATAGCGAAGTAGCAGCAGCAATAAATTTTGATTTAGCGAAACCATAGCAATCTTAGTTTTTACGTAAACCAGTGCAAACGACAAAGGGCTAAATTCGAATGCAAGCAAAATAGACAAGTAAAGTTAGGCGTCTATTGAAATTTCTGTTGGTTTTGTGACTGGAATTAAGATTCGTAGTAGTTTAGAGACTAGATTGACAGATATCCGCTTTAGATCCTAGAGTCATCGAAGTCGATCTGCGAGAGGACGTCGCTCATGCTGTCCCGAGTGTCAAGACTAGCTGACCTGGTGGACCCGGCCACCAGCAATGATCTGCACATCTCAGGAGCGGCAGTGGGAGACGCGGCCCAGAAGCTGCTTACCACTGCTCAGGTAAACTCATACAGGAAATAAAATTAACTATGTTAGTAGTTGCGTCAGAAATCTGACCTAAAATTATTTAAGTTTAACTGGACACTAAGGGCCTGTTTCACCACTTCCTAAAAGTGCCGAATAGGCTATCCATCACTTAACTTGATAGATTCTCCATACTTTATCTGTCAAGTTAAGTGGTGGATAGCCTATCCGGCACTTATCAGGAAGTGGTGATACAGGCCCTAAGTCTAATAAAGTGGGAAATAATCTTTATCTAGCATTATTTGATTGACAGATAACTGCTTCATCGATTAACGACGAGAGCTGCAAGTCCAAGTTAATATCTTCGGCTGATAGACTGCTGTCTTCTAGCCAGGAGATGGGGAAGGTGTGGAAGCCGTTGGTCCAGAACGAGGTGTGCTATCCGATAGGCCAACAGCTGTACAAGGATCAGGATTGTATACAGATTGGTATCAACCAGTTGAAGACGGCATGCGAAAAAGCAGCTGGTGAGGAATATATTATCGTTGAAATAAAACCTTGAAAGTTTAAATATAAATAATAATATTATGATTACGATTCAAATAGTAAAAGAACTAATACAAAAGTAAAATTGTCAATTGGAAGTACGAAATCTTTCAGGTCCAGAAATTCCGAAACAAAAGACGGTGATCCCAGAAAGATTGGTGATTGAGGATTGTCCGTTGAAACAAATGGCCAGAAAGATTTTGGCTACTGTACAGGTAAGTGAGGAAATACTAGAAAATAATATGTGAATACTATATACTTACCGTACATAATTTAAATAATATTTATGAACAATTTTTTTTATTTTTAGGGCAAGAGTAAATCTGCCAATATTTCACCCCAAGAGCAAGCACTGTATGCTGATTTTTGCAACAAATTAGAGGACGCCATTAAAACTTTTGACACTGCGAACGCAAAATGCCGCAATCAGCCGACTGTAAGTTTGTTTGTGCGTTTCAAAATAAAAAAATGCAATTTATAAATATAATTGTACACCACTAACAAACGTGTAAACAGGAAATATAATATATCATCTGTATAAAAATAAACTGTTTTAACTTCAGGATGCGAACAGGAGAAGAGACTTAGAGTCAGCTATAATGAAATTACAACAAATGTGCCTGTTCTCCAAAGACCCAGGTGGTGAGGAGAGCTATATCGTAGACTTAACGGTAAGTACGATGAAGAAATTGATTCATAGGCAGTTAACGGACCTACATCATTAGTCGGATTAAATGCCAATTCAATGTAAGTTGGTATTCGTTTGCTGTGTTTGACATGACTCGACCAAAATACGTAGGTCTGCACTCTGCCATCTCACTCTGCCATCTGCCTATGAATCATCTCTTATAGTATTATATATGTATATTATTTAAAAATTACATCAATAACAAAAACATACTATTTTTTAATTTCAATCAATTTAAATTTACAGAATTATGTAAGCAATGTTACATCCGCTGCAGAAGATGTAGTAAAAGCATCTAGTAAAGTCACACCAGTTACTACTGACGTAAAGGTATGTTTTAAATATCATAGAAGATCAAAATATATTAACATATTTTAAATATAAAAAATGTTCTGAATGAGAAAATAACAACTAATTTAAACTTACAGAAAGTAAAAGGTGAATCTCAGAAGATTGTAAATGAAGCAGATAACTTACAGAAAGCATTTGACGTGGAATCAGCAGAAATAACTGACGACATGCTGAAATATGATTTGTTCGGCAAAGTAAGTAAGATAATGATGATGATTGTTAGTAACTTACTGAAGGCCCAGGAAAAGCCTGGCCTTAAAATTTGCAGTTGTAGCATTTAGAAAGAGGCTATAGCTGCAAATTGTGAAAGAAATAAGAGGTTGAAGACTTGTCTGTTAACGCTTAAAGTTAGATAATAAAGCATTTACTATAATACCTATCTATCAAATTATCTTGTAGTCATGCGAAGATCGAGTCAAGGTAATGAATGAGGCTGCCTTTGAAATACCAGACAGCAAGCCGAAGATCGAGTTACAGGAAAAGATACAGAATTTGGCAGAAAATATAGATCTACTGAGGTAAGATTTCTCTTAAATACTAACAAAAAGACATAATATAATATCTAAGAGTCTTTTAGACAAAACTAGATTAAAACAGAGAAAGTGGAACGAGAAGTAAATCATAATGTGAATGTTAATAGGTTTGCATCAAAGTGCAATCTATCAAGCGCTATGGGAATATCTGTTGACGAGACGTTGGACAACCTCACAGACATTGAGAAGCATATAGAAGACATAATTACGCCCATATCAGGAATCAGTGCAGGACGAGAGGGAGACGTAAGCATTTTTATTTTATTCACACTAGATCACATACTTTTTAAAGTACTTGATATTAACTAATAAATAGTTTTACTAGTTATATTTACTATCTAAAAGAATGTTGGTTGCATTTATTTTAACTTTTTTTTAATGATTAGGCGAAAGAGATGATAGTGGACGCGCAAGAGGCTCTAGTATCATCGTTGGTGTCTTCAGACAACATTCCAAAAGCATTTGCAGAGTACGCTCTACAGATGAGGAGTGCGGTACAACCCGATGACAGGTATGTGCTAATAAATCAACTAAGAAAGCAAGATATAAAAGAGCTAATAACGATCAAAATAATTGAACTTCATTTTAGATGCTATCAAAAACAAAACAGAAAATCTTATTTTTTTAACGTAGATAAAAAGTAATAACAAATGTGCAAAAGCTTAAAGGTGAAGCCAAACGAGCGTAATTTGTGAGTTGTGAGTCGCAAAATTTCGGCTAGCAGAAATTCTGCTGCATTTAGTTTCATACAAAAGTCCTGTATGATTGACACGAGCGTAATTTTGTGAGTAATTATTTGTATGAAAAGATTTTTACGCGACCGAAATTCTGCGACTCACAACTCACAAATTACGCTCGTTTCACTTCACCCTTAAAAATAACTTACTTTTACCAGGTACAAACGCAAACTGAAGGATCATCTCAAGAGACTGGCTGATCTGCTAAAGTCTCAAGTAGCGGTGAAGGGCAGGATGGTGAACACATGGCAGGATATCGATGGGCCAGAAACTACGGCCATCACGGATAAGATCATCCAGGTACAATCAAGTCCCGTGCTCCAAAAGTGATATAATGCGCGTAGACATTTTCGTAATTTTTCGGCAACGGTCGTATTTCCTGAGCGACGGTAGACGATATTGTATTTTCTAATTGCATTGCGTTTATTTTTTTAGAAATGTTCGCATCGTCACTCACTATTTGTGTTCTGAAAATCGATTCTAGCCGATCTAGAAATACAGGCTATTTTTTATCAAACGTATTCGTTTCTATCGCGTAGTTACTTGTACAAGTTGTCTGCAAGTAAAAGAGACAACTATTGCCTGACTTTACATTTTTAAAACTTTTAGGAGCTGGACAGTTTTAATACTCTCGACGGTGACACGAAGCCGGAGGACTCGTTGGCCGCCAGCAACGAATTCAAGAACCTACTAATGGCGAAGACTAATAGGATTAGCGGAAATAACGAGTATGTTCTTTTTAAATCTTTCTATGCAACTAACTCATATTATGATTCCTATATTAATTACTGTCTGTGCTTCTATTTTTTTACATTTAGCCAACATGCTGATAACTACAGTGTAGGGATATAATATGCCAGCCTGGCTGGTACGCCTCCAGCTCATCGCGCCATCTTTTCCTAGGCCGGCCACGGTTGCGCGTCTTTCTATATTATGTTACGTTCTATTTACCCAGGGATTTGCTCGAGAAGTTCCGCAAGCAGGTGAACAAGGTGAGCATCGACGCCAACACGCTGGTGCTGAGCTGCCACCAGCCGGACTCGCTCGGCCGCTGCCTCAACCTCGTCTCCGAGTCCGCCGCCGCCGCCGCTACCACTGCCAGGTCCATTAGGACTGAGGTGAGTTTACTTGGAGTTGACTGGTTTGCGTTGTTCTTTACTTACGTTTGTTGGAGTTTCAGTTTTATTTTATGAGCCTTAGTGCCCTTGACCTTTGGTTAAGATTTAAGGCCGGTATAAATAGTCAGTACTCAAGATGCATCTCGGTCTTAAGACGAGATTCGGCTCTGTGATTGGCCCTGACAGCCAACCAATCACAGAGCCTGAACCGTGTCTTGAGACCAAGATGCATCTTGAGTACCGACTATTTATACCGGCCTAAGAGTCTAGAAGCATTCGTTAATTTTCACGGCGAAATTTTGTTGATTTTAGTAAACTCGATTTTGAAATAGATACTTACTCTGATTCCTAAGCAAAGGATAGTTTGTAAGCTACGGAAAATATTCGGTTACCGCGCAATTAACGAATTTATCTTGAAATTGCAAATAACAACTAGTAAGTTTTAAATTAAAGTATTTGGTTTTGATACTAAAAATACTTCTATTGTTTCAGAGACGCCTCCGTGGTCTAGTGGTATAGAGCGCGGCTCTTGACTCGGAGGTCGTGG
>DWUD01000054.1:0-14507 GCA_018236485.1 Plebejus idas
TCTAGCTATAGCCGTTCTTGAGTTACAGCCTGGAGACGGACAGACGGACAGACAACGAAGTCTTATGAATAGGGTCCCGTTTTCACCCTTTGGGTACAGAACCCTAAAAATGAACACTAGCTACTGGAACGGATTAACAAAACTTTGAGATCTTTGTCACGTACTGTAATATTATTAATTATACCTAACCACATTTTAACTAAGTCGCGTAGAAATCATTCAATTTAGGCACCCTCAAAAATAATAAATAAAGCTTTTTCAAAACATTTGTTGCTATATTTTTGTTTTTAACTAGAAGAAACAAAATATAACGATTAAAATCTGAATTTAATTATCTTTAGCTTTCGAGTAAAATTGAAATATTGGAGCAAGTAGGATTAAAACCTAAGTAGATAAATTTAGCTTAACCTACAATCAAAATTATGGAAGAATGCGTGTAACAGAATGTATTTTCTTCGCCTGATGAGACGTGTATTTCACCAAAAGAATGTTCATAATATCCAGCGTCTGTCGATATTGGAAATAGAATATTCGAGAAACGCATCGAACAGAGCACGGGCGTTCACCTCGCAAATGTCTCCCCTAATACCAAACAAAACCAAAATATCCACCCTCACCCTAATTCAGTATCCCCTTGCGAGACGCCCCACGCGTTGCCATGGCTACCAAACCCTTCAAAGTGCATTCGTGATATAAAATTGATATAACGTCATATTCAATGCTCGCCCATTATTACCTTTTAGAGGACGTTTTTCAATATCAAACACTTGATCTTCTGTATTGTGATACATATTATTATGTTGAATGCTATGAGATAGTGGATAGCGGTTTGCCCATTTTTATTCATGCACAATTTGATCCTGTATGATGTATTATTAATTATTATTATATAAATCATATTTTAAATCCTTTTAGGTCATTTGAATAATTTAAAAATATCAGATTAAATGAGGAATTTATTACAGTATAATAATCTCTTAAAGGGATATTCTTTTAAATCATCATTAAAATTATAAATAGACGAAAAATAGACGAAACATTTTTTTTTAATAAATAGCGTTATTTGAGTACTATTAAAAAGATAAATGTCGTTAAAAGTAAAAATTATAACGCACGGCTTATGAAGACAAATAGACTGTATATTGTACAATAATAAAATAATGGATGTGCAATGTGCATGATGCATTTCTTACTTGTCGTTAATCATAATAAATTAGTTTACTTTTTTAAAGCTGAATTTTACCTACTTTATTACATAAGGAACATTTTATGCTATACATTTTAAAACACTTGAATTAACATTTTATTTAACTTGTTTCAGGGATGCCGGTTTCCTGAAGATGGCCTCACGCACCCCGTCTCTTGAGTCGCTGCCCGGTGCCAACTCTATAGGTTCGCTGGAGCGAGGCTCCATATCACCGCTCACACTCAGCGGCTCCTCGCCTCCCGCGAGTGACTCCGCCGTATGTGACCTACGAGAATTCGACGGTCTCGACACAGTCTGCGCACTCTGCCGTGAAACGTTCAGCGACCCCAAAGTGCTCAACTGCTTTCACACCTTCTGTCGAGGTTGCTTGGAGAGAGAACAGACACACCCTGACAAAGTCACCTGCGTGACTTGCCGAGTTGACAGTCAGCTGCCCGCAGCTGGTATACCCGGACTACTGACCAACCTAGTTATTGCTGCTGCAGTCGAACAAGACGCTGATTTATTGGCATCTTCCCGCCAAACGAACTCGCCCTCGGCTAGGTGCACCGGCTGCAAATCTAAGGAATCAGACGCAGTAGCGCGCTGCGTTGACTGTGCGAATTTCTTGTGTCCCAACTGCGTCATGGCGCACCAATTCATGCATTGCTTCGAGGGGCATAGAGTGCTGACTTTCACGGAGCTGAAAGATGACAAGGGTATGCTAGGATCTACGATAACCACGAGCGGAGAAAAAACCGCGTTCTGTCCGAGGCACAAAAATGATATTTTAAAATATTACTGTCGCACGTGTTCTGTGCCAGTATGCAAGGAATGTACGATAATTGAACACCCAGCGGCCCTGCACGACTATGAACACCTTTCTGATGTTGGACCAAAACAACTAGAATCGATGCAACAAACGGTCGCTGAAGCCAAGACTCGTGCTACCGAAATCAGGCACGTCGTCAAAACTGTGGAACACGCCGCAGGAAAACTACAAGTACAGTATCACAAAGCTCAAAATGAAATAAACGATACCTTCCAATTCTACCGCTCCATGCTGGAAGAGCGCAAACAGGAATTACTAAAAGAACTCGAGAGCGTATTTTCTGCAAAACAAATAGCTCTGTCTGTAGTCGGGCAAAAAGCTCAAGAAACAGTAGACAAAATTTATCAAACCTGCGATTTTGTGGAAAGACTAACCAAATGTGCAAACATTGCCGAAATATTAATGTTTAAGAAACTTTTAGACACGAAATTACAATCACTAATGAATACAAATCCCGAGCAAAGTGTGCAGACTGCGTGCGAACTAGAATTTGTTTCGAATTATCAGGCAATTCAAGTTGGTGTGCGAAACACATTTGGTTATGTACGTTCAAGCTCTGAGGCAAATGTGGGCCCAACTAAACAGCCGCCCATTGCCAGGCCAACAAATGGATCGCTTTTAAACGGCGGATCATCCTCTAGCAGCAGTAGTGTCAATGGTAGCTCGGGAAGCTTAAACGGTGGCATACATTTGCCTACTGGACTCAATAGCGTTCTTGATCGTCCATATACGAATGGTTTACTCGGACATGCAAGCCAATCGACCTCACCTTTTGATTCAAATATAATTTCAAAAAGGTTCAATAGTCCGAGTACACTGGGACCTTTCTCTACTGCGATTGGAGACATGAACCTAAACGGAATAAATTCCTACGAAAAATGGTCCAATGGTGGATGCGATTCGCTATTCCCGACAGCTGCTGCCGATCCATATGCTATGACCACAGCAGCACACACCGATCCCATTCTTGATTTGACCAATAAATTAATTTCAACTGCCATTTTCCCACCGAAGTCTCAGATCAAACGTCAAAAAATGATTTATCATTGTAAATTCGGTGAATTCGGCGTGATGGAGGGACAATTCACAGAACCAAGCGGAGTGGCCGTAAACGCTCAAAACGATATCATCGTTGCTGACACTAACAACCATAGAATACAAATATTCGATAAAGAAGGACGATTCAAATTTCAATTTGGTGAATGTGGTAAACGAGACGGACAGCTTTTGTACCCAAATAGAGTTGCCGTTGTACGCACTTCCGGAGATATCATTGTCACTGAAAGATCACCTACGCACCAAATTCAAATCTATAATCAATACGGTCAGTTCGTTAGGAAATTCGGCGCCAATATTCTGCAGCATCCTCGTGGCGTCACCGTTGACAATAAAGGCCGTATAGTAGTCGTCGAATGCAAAGTTATGAGAGTCATTATTTTCGATCAAGTTGGCAACGTTTTACAAAAATTCGGTTGTTCCAAACACCTCGAATTCCCGAATGGCGTTGTCGTCAATGACAAACAAGAAATATTTATTAGCGACAATCGAGCACACTGCGTAAAAGTATTTAATTACGAAGGCATCTATCTACGCCAAATAGGCGGCGAAGGAGTCACCAACTATCCCATCGGCGTGGGTATCAATGCGGCCGGTGAAATTCTAATCGCTGACAATCATAACAACTTCAACCTGACAATATTTACTCAGGATGGTCAATTGGTGTCAGCTCTAGAAAGTAAAGTAAAACATGCGCAATGTTTCGATGTTGCACTGATGGACGACGGCTCCGTAGTACTGGCCAGCAAAGACTACCGGCTCTACATCTATCGCTACGTGCAGGTTCCGCCGATAGGCATGTGAGCCGCCCGCCAGGACTATAGAAGATCGGAATGACCGACAAAATATAAGCCCAAAATTAACTCTTTCAAGAAGTAGTTCAGTTGTGGTGTAAACATTTAGTTTAGACGAGTACGTCAATTTATAAAAGTGAAGTGACGACACACGTGAATTACGAACTAAACTTCCTAAATTTTGTATGTGCGAGTGATAAGTGCGGCTGTCTCGATGTGGTTAATTTATGTATGAAAATTCTATACACATACGGCGTGAGATCTCTATTATAATTAATAATTTCCAATCGAAACTGTAATGAGATTAGTTGTAGTATTGACATTGTTATATGAATAACTATTTAAAGCATAGAGATTAATCCCTCGGTTCGATCCAGTAAAACGAAAGGTTCTCGATCCTTCTCATTTTTTTAACTATTGAATAATATTTTTTCATATCCCGCGTCGTTAAATTAGGGATGAATATTAAGGGCGTTTGTATTATTTAGCCCATTTGTTGGACCAATATTTTAACTATTATTACTTAAAATTGTTAGGCGTTAAGCGTGTGATTTTATCGTAATAAGAGAGCATCGAGCGGTATTGTTGTTAGTTTTAAGATATTCTTCGGCACAATGGCACTTCCTGTTTTTAATTAGCACTTATTCTGTGTCGATGAAACCATGATTATGAAAGCAAGTAAGAAGTTGTTACATTATTATTAGGTAAGTGTTAAATTGATTGAGCTGATATGGACAATCCTAAGTTACTACTCCTTTAAATGTAGATACAAAATTTTAGGAAAATGTGATGTTAGGGGTTTTATCAATGACAAAGTTGACTGCGGCGTTTTTAGACACCTTCAGTGACAGGTCCTTTATGTAATAATAAACAGAAGGTCTGTTGTTGTAATAAAACCAAATTAAATAAATAAATTACGGCATCACAAGGAGACGAGTGATCAAAAATGTTTTATAGACCTCAGTCAGTTACATAAGAATTTTCCGTTAGGTCTTTTGACTAAAGTAAACTTTGAGTATTATAAAGCATTTTTAGACTTACTAATAGCGTTGGTTGTATTTTTTATTTCGTATCCTCCTAAATCCTAATCGGATAGTTGTTGAATTAATATTTTCCTTTTATCTCGACGTCATTACCGCCTAGTCACTGAGAGCCCACGGATCCATAAATTCCTCAATTTCGTTGTTTCTTTTTACAATTAGTATCATTTTGGTTTATAATAATGTTATTCGTTTTTTATACAACTAAGTAGGTATTTGAATATTTTTAATAATAATTGGACACGTAGTAACTAGTAGAGCACTTTAGGAAATGGTCGTCTCGCTAGCGTTTTTATGATTTTTTATTTGAGATTTTAGCTGATGTAGAGCGACGTGCAAACGCGCGGATTTGTTTGGTCGCTTACTGGAGTATTAAAGCTTCGCTCTGTATACAAAATAATTATACAATTTGTTATTCTGGTAAGATATTTTTGTACGGAACAGTTTTATTTTGTAGCAGTAGTATTATACGGTGCATGTGTAACGTTTACTTTATTTTTATATGCTACTATTTTTTTACATTACCCGTGTGTTTGAGTGTATTAGCAGAATTATTTTAGTTAGACTTTCATTAGTTTTGATTTTAGTAGTAATAGCGTTTTTAGATTTTTTTGTAATCTACGACAACTACAAGATCTGATTAGCCCCTCGACGGGGGGCCGACGATCTTCTCTTAATTTTGATCTGGATAAGTTTATGCTTTAAGTTACGCTACATTATGGTGATATTCCTGTTTATGAATGTTTATTTTTATTTTATTACACATTGAAAACGCGTCGAAAGATGATCGCAGCTATTTGCACTGCTCTTTCCTCACAGTACCAGCGTAACGAGTGCCATAAGACCATGTTGTGATTTAATAAGTGATATTTAGTATTGTAAATATGTACCATATTTTGATGAAGTAATAAACTAATTTCACTTTCGATTCTGTTGGGAAATCGAAAGTGATCCGATATATTACTCTGTTTTTGTTGTACTCAGCTTCTAGTTTATAATGAATAATCGATAATCTTACCTTTTTACGTACACTGACCTTAAAGAAAGACTGTAACAGTTCTTGAATTACGCTTATATACGTTTCTAGATTTTGTTGTCGTCAGTGCCTATAGCGTGCCCATCATCTCGACGCGTCTTCGATCACGCATTACATTTACCATTAGATTAGGTGAAGTAGAATAATTCCAAGTACTAATTCAAATTTCAGTGATCAATC
Source organism: Plebejus idas (assembly GCA_018236485.1). Lineage (NCBI taxonomy): Eukaryota > Metazoa > Arthropoda > Insecta > Lepidoptera > Lycaenidae > Plebejus > Plebejus idas. Next base: position 6,125 of record DWUD01000054.1, read on the forward strand.
ACCAATGAATTTATATTATAGACTGCTCTGTTCCTAGTAAATTTACTTTAGATCGGCTGAAGAATTGTATTTCACTTAATCTACTGAGATGAAATTATTTTTGTCGGATTACACTTCAATTTCAAGATCGAAATTTTCCTGTACCTTAGGTTTATTTGAACGAATTATTTTTCTGATAATTGCAACGTGGTGATGGTATTTCTTGAATAATTCGCTTTAATGATCTAAGGTATACGCGACCATAGGAAATCATAGTCAGCAAACAAAGTTATCTCAGAGGTCGATGATTAAAAAGCAGGCTTTTAGTTGCAAATAAAACTTACTGATTATTATTATTAGTACGATATGGAATAATAATATATTGAGTCCTTTAATTTCGAATGATATAATGTACAAATGAAATACCTAATAGTAATAGTTTGATGCTTGAAGTCTGAGATATCTTTTGAAGCCCAAACTTTTCGTCACAAATTTCAAGATTAAGGTATTTAATAGGATATCCACGAATTAAATAGTTTTGTTTCAAATTACGCTTCTACTTAAAATAAACGTATTATATTTATATTAAGTAGCTATTTTAGTGTATCAAAATTTTATGTAAGAACATGCAAATATTAACAACATTTATATTTTTTAGTAATTCTGTGCCGTCTTTTCAAATACTGACTTTCAGTTATATCCCATTATTTTATAATGTAATTAAAGCTAATTAAATTTCAATTTTTACTATAACGCATTAATTTCTCATATAATTTAATTTTTTTTGTTTTGCATAATATAATTTAATAATTTGTATGGAAAACGTTTCATTCTTAAAATTGCATTTCTGAATCATGAAGGACTGATAAATTGAAACATGTTTTGTCTTTAAATATATTTTGTCGATGTTTGTTGTTATAATTATTATATTTTTTTAATTATTTGTATAAACTATTGTTCTTTAAATTAATGTACGTCGTTTTGTTTTGAATTATTTTGTTGTATAATTGCTTTTTTATAATAATACCAGTTCATTGCAGTTATACTGTGTGTTTTATTTTATTTTTTCCACAAGCTTTCGATGAATCGCTTTTAATTAATTTAGTTGTCCTAAATTAGTTAGAACCGATGCCGCAGTATAATATCGTTTGTGCTAATTAATCTTCTCATCGCCTAAACAGTCTGTGCCTTAAGCTAATATTTCTAAACTACCCCCCATAATTTTTCTAGTGATATCAAGTCAAATGATTTCTTAGCACAAATATTAGATAGATAAGTGTGCGTGTGTTATATGTATTCGGTACTCGTGTGTGTGTGTGTGCATTTTTGTTAGACTTCTTTTGAAACAGTTGGTGTTGGGGAACAAATGACGGCATGAGATATGTAAGTATTGCTTTAGAGTTAATCGTTACACATTTCAATTCAAGCACTTTAAATTTGCTCCTATAAAATATTACAAGCACAGTGCATTTGATACAGTAAACAGACAACGACATTTTACTTTGCTTGCACGAGCACGAGGGTTTCTACGATCATACCTTCAGTGGCTACGGCGGTAGACGACGAAAACTTTTCCATACGACTAAAATTTCTTCGAAACTACATATTCTTATGAATGTAGGCTATAATAACACTACTTGTAAGATCTATTTGTATTCTTAATGTAAGTAAAATTATCCCGAGAAAGCTTTACTTTTCTACAATACGGTAGATATAATTAAATAGGACCTAATGGATCCTGATTCTCATCTTTCCACAGCAGCACTGCTTTTAAGGTTACAAAAGAACGCTAACCACTATTTCCAAGTCAATTACTCTAGGGAACATTTTACTACTTACTAGCACTTACTAGTCTAATGTAAGCACGAGTTAGGCTTACAAAATCGTTTATAATTTTGTACTCAGCAATTTTCTTAACATTAAAATTAAGGTTTACCAAAATTATAATTTACTTCACATACGTCTTCAGAATTCAGTACACATAAAATTGGCGATCGATCAAACAGAAAATTAATAATTCATCCGGATTTAATCAGATTCAATCAATGCTGCTGTTTTCTCATAATTCAAAGTTCTCACCCCCCGCCCCTGTCTATATCGCTTCTGATCATTACTCACGAGTCACGTCTGACACTGGGGAAGGCCTAATATATTATGTTCTTAAAACGAAGTTAACGTTCAGTTAGGTCTGTTAGTCTGCAATGATCATTGATGAAATTTCAAGCTTCGTAGCTAATCATGACAGTTACCTTAGATTTGCCACAAACTTCAGGAAGTGTGTAAAATTTGTGTAAATATTAGCAGGTCTACGTTGTTAGCTAAGTTTCCTAGGATTAAGGAGTGCCGGGAAATGTACAAGACGGTAGTGGATTAACGGGACGGATTGCAAAAGCATGTATTTTTATAATAGAAATTATGAATCAACGATAGGTGTCTAATTTATATAAGATGTTGTCTAGAATCGAAACCGTGTTATTAGGACGAGATTTTGGGTATAGTTATCAAAAGTTCTGGTTTGTTAAAGATGATATCGGAATAGGACACGATTAGAATTGAAAGATTTGCCAGTAACCATATCGATATCTGTACTCTTAAAACATTGTTTGAAAATGAAAAAAAAAACATAACAATTATTAGAATCACCTGTTAATGTATTCATCCTGGTAGAAAATATTGTATCAATGTTAGATTATCAGATGTATGTGGTTGACGATTTAGTCACTTTGATTATTTAGTAGAGGGTCGTTGAATTTTATAGAACATAACGGTACTTTTAATGTATTATTGGGATATTTGTAAATATTATTGTCGCTACTCCGTTCGGTTACAAATTCTACTCGTTCGAGTACCTTCAGTGACGTCATACGTAGGTACGGTGTGCGTAGATGTAATCGTGTCAATAAGTTTTGCGATTAGAACTAGTTTCGATAATTCGACGAACGTCTTCACTGAAAGTACTTCAATAGCATACGCGATTAATTGCTCAGGAATTGTATAAGTTTTGTCATTGTATTTATAAATGATTTACGATATTTTGTATCATCGCTTCTAAGGAATTATATTAAGCGGCGATGTTGTATCATTGTTGAATTTCATTAATTCGCTATTTGATATATAATTTAGTGAATTATGCACAGAACGTTGGTGTTTCACTTAATTTTTGAGATATTTTGTCTTGTATGTGATCGCATGCAATGATTTTACTACATTATCGACTGATGTTCGTTTTAAATATGAAAAATTAATTCTCGGACGAGGCGGTAAACGGAACAAGTGTCAAGTACTATGTATCCGGCCAGGTTCGGATGCGATACCTGTTCTGTTTACTCGCGGATCGTCCAATTGTGATTGTTGTAATTTAAGGCGAAAGAAACAAAGCACATATGAGCACAAACCATCCATCCTCTAAGATTACTACGCTGAATGTTTTGATTAACTCACGTTTGAATTTATGATACATTTTATTGTAAAAAATAAATAAAAATATTTTACTATCGCTTATGTTAGTTGAGACGTTTGCAAATAATAGTATTTATTTTCTCAGTGACGATAATTTTTAAAAGTTTTGATGTAGGGGCTTACGCATAAAGGTTTTACTGTAAATTTAGGACTAATGATATCATGTATACTCGTGATTCTGTGCTTTCGTTTCTCTACCATGTTTTGTGAAGTTGATATTTTATTAACAGCAGCTATGCACTCTACTAATCCTCTTCGAATTTCTAACACGAGAAGCGATTCATTTCACGTAAAGTTCATATCTCATTTAATTGTGTGAAGTAATTTTAAGGTGTGTTTTATGTTGACGATATAACTTTTATACCCGGAAAGATTCCAAATGAAACTGAGTAGACACTTAATGGTGTAGTTAATGACATATCAATGTAATATTGTAATTATATAAAATATTGGGAGCGCGAGGGGAATGGTTAGTGAGGTAGTATACAATAATAGTATGTGTAACGTTCGACCTACTGACAATATGAGGGAAAGTCACATGTTAAAATTTAAAGGTTTAATAGGGAAATGTTTCACTCGAGGGAACTGGACATATCATCCACGTAGTGGTGACGTAGACTTTATCAATTAGTCCAAATTTGGTTTCGTTGACGTATAAACGGTGAACGACTCGGCGGTGACGATTTGGAATCTTTCTCATTGGAGCTAGTCGCCAAAAATTTGCTTCTAGATTAAATGTTAACCTAATATGTGTATGCACGTAAGTTTTAAAATAAATTAGTTATACGATGCTTAAATTGTCCACACACAAAACGATTTTACACATTTAATTAATGCCATCCTGCCAGAAGTTAAGACACAATGCTTATGATGAATTAAATTATATTAATATCCTACTTAGCGTACGGTTTAGTGTGTATTTTTAGATATCGCATTGTCTATGTTAGATTAGTGGTTAAGACACTTTGAGCTTTGAACAGTCTGTCACCGATATTTTTTACGAGTGTATCGTTTGTATAGCGGCAGCCGTAGCCCGCAGCACGAGGCCGGCAGTCGGCACCGCTACACACTAGAGTAAAGTAGACGTAAGACTTGTGTAACTTCACTTCGACTAATGCTATGCACGGCATTCGCGTTCGACACAAACTGACATCATGCAATCTATATTCGCACGAGGAGCTTCAACTGTATATAAGGCCAGTCATTAGATTAATGACAACTATTTAAACTAAAAATAACTCAGTAAATTATATACTACTACTGAAACACCATTTTGCGCTGTGGCCTTATATTTGAAGGGATGTTTTATTCCTTTCATAAAAATATGAAAACACAATTTGAATTTTGTACTTAAGTCTCTATGTTTCTCGGTTCGTTTACGTACAGTAAGTCGTAATGTTATCTCGTACTCGTATAGTTCCCGTACATAGGTTAGACGTTGCGGTAGTGTCTCTGTAGTATCGCTTTAACTACGTTTAGCGTGTATAAATTGTTGATTTCGATCTTTGACTCTTGCATATCCCCAACACTTTTGATATTGTTACCTACATTACATTAGTTACTTCGAGACTGTTCAAAATGTACTCTATCGAGTTTTCTCTAATGGAAAGGGCTGTTTTAGCAGATATTTTTGATACATTAAGGATAATCGAAGGGAAACGATCGCGTATTGATAATAATCGATTTGTATCGATGCCGCGGTCCGGGACCGCCCGCGCCGGGCCACCGTTTCTGAGGTCCCTTGCCGGTCTTCGTGGAGTCGGTGGGTATCGTCGTCTAGATGACCTGTTTTCTCATCTCTACTAAATAAGTGTGGAATAATTAATGTTACTGTAACGAAAAAATCATGTTGTTCTTATATGAAATGCGACGGTGTGCGTTGATAACTTGTTGTTTTTCATATATTCGTATTTCCTTTATTTTTTGTACTCTTTAGTGTTAAGATAATTATAAAATGAGAACTATTCAATGTTGATTACTCTAAAACCAATAATGTATGTGTTAAGGTCGATGTAATTAGTTTTCCCGGGAGCCTTACTAACGGAGCGCCTTTTACTTAGACGGTTAATATTACCCGTTCCCTATTTCTTCATCATGTACGGATGGTGTGTTCCGACATCGCGCGCAGTGCCGCTACCGAACTACGCCCCAAGCTAGCTCCGCAGCTGCTCCCCCTGTGATATGAGCGAGTCCCACTCTGGACATCTGTGTGTACGCAGGGAACCCCCGGCACTTCTGTACCCGGCACTGCTGCGCCGACATCTCTGAGAGTGACTGTAATCTCGTTGCTGCTGCAATGTACGCCTTTCGTACCTTCGCAATAAAGTTATATTCTAAACTCAGATCACCCCACAACCTCACGCATGATCCGTGTAAGTTCAGGCCTAGCAATGAGTTAAAGTAATTTTAAGGGTTTATCATTTCTTACTTAGAGTGTATGACTCAATTTTAAGACTGATCACAGAAAAAAATAAAAAAAGACAACTGTAATCCTGAATAATTGTTTTCGATGACTGGGTAGTTTTCGTACGATCACATCGATAGTATCCGACGATGCAATGTACGGGGAGTTATTTGAAAATTGATAGCCAAATTCGGTGGTGTGACATTTGCATCGCTGCATACTAGTACCACTTCTATTGGGTGATTTTATTTCGAAAGATAATATCATCGCATTGTTGACTTATCGTCGGAAATAAACATCTGATTAGCGGATGGCAAGTAAAATTCCAAATATTTCAAACGTGCCGATAAACACAAAACGTAGATATCTACAAATAATTACTACCGATACTAATCATCGGTCATGTAAAGTTGAGCAGTAACATCATGCAATAATTCATTTATCGACACGTTAAAACTATTTGAAAGATAAAACACCCAACTTCATAAACACATCCTCTGTCGCTACCTTCTTGTCTTCTTTCTTAAAAAGACGATGGTAATTGGAGACGATGAACGAACGGTAAATAAACATGGTAATGTTAACTCCAAAAATGTTGACGTTGCTGTTGAAATTGAAGGATAAAATACTATTTGTTGCCAAAGTGTTGTTAGGGATAAAGTGTAGTTATAAAATCGGTTGTCTCATGCATAAAATTGTTCTTGAATGGTACGAGATTAAGAAGAGAGGTTGAAAAATATTTCCAATGATATATTTTTTCATAATGAACTCGATCGCTAATCGATACTTAAGGTTTATATCTGTGTAGGAAATAAAATATCGTGTGGTAATACATCATTGCTACGACTTCGTCTCCACTCGGTTTCGGGAGCATCTGCCGCGAGAGGCGACTAAACGACTACTAATTTTGCGAACGAACCGACGGACGAATCGTGGCCAATGATTTAGTTGTTTAGTGTTCGTTACGTTAGATAATATTTGCGAGTTCTGATTCTCCGACATAAACAGACTCACCCGTTTCCGTCTCGCTGCACCTTCTTACACTTCGAAAGGCCAAACCCACTCATTATAATAATATATATTATTTACTACCGACTGTTACATTTCTATTACAATAAATTAAACTTTATTCACGGCGTTAAATTGTAACTTACTATTTATTTTACTATTAAAATTATTTATGAAGCTAGTCAGTGAGTGTATAAGTTAGTTTTATTGGTAGGTTATATGAGTACGCCGAGGTCGACTGTCGACTCGCTCGCAGGAACTTCGCGAGTCCCGGGTTCCGCGTTCCCAGTTTCTCGTTTCGTGAACAAGTCTGACATATTGTGACACGGTACTTGTAATATCGTTTAATTATGTTTTCTCAAAGCTCTCCGACGCTTTTCTCTCTAGTCACAAGTTTTGACGCTTCGTTTATGTGTCTCATACGCTGTCCCGTAGATAATAACTTTATGTAATTTAAGATATCTTTCATTGTGACGTTTCGTTTAAATGTAACTAGTAACTACATGAAGAATATAATTGACTTTGAGTTAACCAAAAATATTCTCAGTTGCACCCACGATTCCATAATTTGTTTTAGTTTAAAGTTATGAATATTCATTTGTAAGTAGCTTCATAAGGACTTCATAGCGATTTTATTATTTTTACGTACAAATACCATACTCGAGTAAGTTTTGCGTTAGTATCACGTATTATCTTCCTACGAAGTTGAATTTTTACCGTTTACTGTGTGTTCGTGCGTTTGTGTTTTCTTTAATTATTTTATGAATTTTATGAGTGATATATCTGAGTTAATTTTCATTTTATTTGTCTGTATGATCTTCAGTTTTAGATCGAACGTCCGTCGTACCAGGCGCCACGTTCGGTCTGCGACTGGGCCTCGTATCACCCGAGTTATTTTTGTATTTTTGATTCTGTAATTTATTAAAATTTCCAATTGATCTGTTTCACATTCCATATTTCGGTGTAAGATGTTTGTTATATGTTTAAGTGTGGGTTAAACAGCATCTCCGACAACCTTCCTCCGTGTTTGGGAGCTGGGCGCATCAATACTCTTAAGTATTTGTTATTCAAATAATTAAGTTAGCTCGTAAGAATTGATAAATAATATCTGATGATAAATTTACTTGTATGTTGTATTAAAACAATGAACACGAAATAAAGAAAGTGGTTTGAATGTTTTGTTTTTTATTTTCTTGCACGCCCTATACCCTGGATCTATAACAAAGAAATAAAAGAAGGAAAGTTTGTTGGTTTGTATTGAACTTACCTTCAGCTTAGCTTCAAAACTACTGGACTGATGAAATTTCAATAAGTTTAGCTGAGATATAAGGGAAATGAAGAAGGACATAGGCGACTATTTCTTGAGAGAAAAGTTATATCAATACTAATACGAAAACTGTGTGTCTGCCTGTTTGGTCTGTCACCTCTTCACGCTTAAACCGCTGAACATACCAAATTTCAGCAAAATCGGCTAAAATTCAGTCCCATACTTGAGTCTCGGTAGAAGACATAGTATACTTTTGTTCTCGAAAA
>DWUD01000055.1:0-14417 GCA_018236485.1 Plebejus idas
TGTCCTAACCAAACTTGGAAATAACATGTTTCCAACGCGGGAATCGAACCCACGAGTCACGACCTCCGAGTCAAGACTCAAAAATGACGCTCTAGCTAGAGTCTAGACCACTGGACCGCGGAGGCTCTTTAACTAATATACCCGTAATTCTCAGTGTTCTCTGCGGAGTTACAACATACAAGGTTTGCTTGTGTTTTTGTGTCACATGGTTAGTCATTATAACATGTCAGACAAAGACCCTGCTGACTATGTCTGTATCTCGATTATAAACTACTGCATAAATATCTTTATTAGTAAAAGGATTTGACAATACTTACCAGCCCCGGACTTATAAAATGCCTAGGGGCAGCAGCGTCCTATGACACTATAACAGCACAGCACAACATACGAGTACCATAAGCAGTACAAAATCTGCATTCAAACCTGAAATCTTCGTCCGTGTCCTTCTTTCAGCACTTACCCGCTCGTCATCAGCCACTCGGCTACTGGATAAGATCCGCGTGCGACTGTGTAAGAGCAAACTCTTCTCCCATTCAGAAGAGGCAGAAGACGAGCAGAATTTTACTGATGTAAGTTTTTTGGAGCACTGGCAAGCATCAAGGTAACAGGATAATATGGACAACTTTGGATGTAGCAGGCCTCTGGGGTTACTGTTGTCCGTAGGAAGTATATCAGGTCATTGGTCTACTTGTTGAGCACATTTCTTTTTAGTCAAAAGTTGAAAGCTGTTATAAAAGTGTATAAAAAATATACTTATACATTTTATGTAAAAAAGAGATTTTAATATCTTAATCTTTGTAGTGATTGCCCCGTTACTAGGTGCAATGTTTTTAAAATCTCTTTCATTAAAATTAGATTTACGTGCATGAGTTTACAGCACATTAAATATCCATGAAGTCTCTGAAATATTAGAATGAAGTCCAGCATACATAGACGGCCAAAATATACATTTATGATTTATATACTTACTTAAAAGTTGATTGCCTATTATTCTGGTTTCGCTGTAGTCGAGGATAAAACATATTTTCATGGTACAGTAAACCCCACGTTGTGCAGAGCTCAAAAAGTATACCTAAGGATAATAATTATTTTCTTTTCGAACTTAATACATTGCGGATAACCATCCATTGCTCACAACTGTCTTCTTAATAAGTTATACATGCCTACAATAATAATTAATAACATAGTGGAAATAGTCTTGTTCTTACTCGTCATATACATACAAGCATGTAACATGTTCTGCTGTTAAGTTGTTATTAAGCTGATTATTATTAAACACTTACCATTTTATTCGCAGCGTGAAAACACACATTACAAGTGCCCTTCAAAAATTATAGACATAATACCTGAGACTGTTTCAAAAGAAGCTCCTTGGACGGAAAAGCCTAATGAATCTTTTGGTTGTCATCTATGCTCGTTGGTAGCTGATAGGTGTGTTGATTTTAATGTAACTTTACCTAGTCGAAAGAACTGAAGTTATTCTCGAATTTGCCCATCGACCAATTACTACCCATTCATACCCTATTACTATTAAGTATTGTGCTTACCTTATTTAAGCAACGAGACAGTTAAATATTCAAGAGAACTTGCAAGAAATAGCAAGAAAATTTCAACGTGTTGGGTGACCGGGCTATACAGATGTGTATGCGTTCCTCGTAGAGAGTTCACTGTGAAAGTAGCAGGGCTAAAAGACTAATTTTTATTCACCTTTGTATGGGCAAGCGAGGGTCAAGAGTTTCCCCATACAAAAGTGAAAAAAAAATTGGTCTTTCAGCGCTGCTGCTTTCACAGTGAATTCTCTACAAAGAACACATACACACCCTAAAGTATAATCACTTAGTTTTGTTACACCCTGTATAAACTAATTTGTTACCATGATACTGGTATCATGGTTACAACTGGTTTGTTTACAGAATAACAGTATTAGATCGGCATCTATTGAACGATCATAAAATTGGTATGGACAATCTCCTCAAGTTAGTCATGGACAAAACCAGAGATGGGCTCACACATGGTAGCTCAAGACAGGAATACGAAACACGAAAATCGTATTACAAGCCATCGGATGAAATAATGAATACTGGACTTAATACTAAAATATTTAAAGACGCAGCATCAAATACAGATTTGAAGTGGACAGACATACACTTAGATGAGTCCACAAGCGCTTTGAGAGAAATAGACGATATTTTTGATGTGTCCGGAAATGAAAATAGGGAAGTATTTGAAAAGATGAGAACACTAAATGAATATATGAGCAGATTCCTTACCTCTTCTAAAACATTGAATAAGGTGCTATCTAAGGAGCTAAGCCACAAAGATTTAAGTCGCTCTAACGATAGAGGCTTACGACTGGGTTTGGGAGAGTGAGTATTGAAACCTCTTATAATCTTACTAGATGTTTGTCGCGCATTTTTCCTGAAAAAAGTAGATGTCCTTTCCTGAGTCTCAAAGTATAACAAATTTCGGCAAAATCGGTTTAGCAGTTTGAGCGTGAAGAGGTTACAGAGAGACAGACAAACAGAAAGAAACACTTTCGCATTTATTATGTTGATGTTAGTATAGATTATTTCCTTCTCGTCCCATTACGTATTCTCTTTTTAAAATCTGTTAACTGAGCAGAAGTAGGGCAAATGAAAAGGCTATTTTAATTGTTTTTGTGTTTCTAGCCAGGAGCCAAGAACACGGTTGAACGAAGGTTTTGGGAGAGATAAGCAAAGATTTGAAGACAATCCAAATTTTTATGAATAACTCATTAATAACCCAACTGGTTTTTTTTAACCGACTGGACTAAATTATTATTTGTTTGAAGTGTTTATTTACTCTGAAAATTTATAGAAACTAGAACGTAATTAGCTGGATATGGAGTACGCTTTAACATGTGTAAAGTAACATCATAGCTTAGTAGCTTGTTATATCTAAAACAATATATTTGTAATAAATATAACAAATAAATTATATTATTGTTTTCGTATAAAAATGTTGGTGTATTTATTTTTAAATAAGAGAGTTTTTGCCGTGTGTGAGTAGGTCTAAAATACTGTTTTTGAATTACAGCCTGGAGACCGACAGACAGACAGACAGACGGACAGATAACGAAATCTTAGTAATGGGGTCCCGTTTTTACCCTTTGGGTACGGAACCCTAAAAAGGTCTTTGGTCTAAACTAAAATAATGATGGTGTGCGTTTTGTATACTTTACAAATTATAATAGTATTGGCTACCTACTTAAGACTCAAAAACAACAAGTCACATAGTTTTACATTTACTTAGATTTAGAGGGGGGCAATGTCGAATGTGACACCTCTTCCCCAAATACCACTCATGCACTTATTATCAGGCAAACTTGTCTGCCCATTTTATCTATAAAATGCTGAACTCTTTGGTACTTATAAAGGAAGAAGAATTTATATCATTCATAAACTTCTTCACGTAATGACTTAGCATGACATTTAAATCTAAAAATCTGTCATATAAAACCCACTGAAAAAATTCTAGTGAATTGTTGAAAAAAATCCAAAAATAATATTAATAGATGTTCAGTAAGTATTATTAATGTTTCATTCTAAGCGGAGCTGAATTGTTTGAGCGGTAAGACTACAGGTAATATAAATTTATATAGTAATTAGTAACCCTTTCACATTTATGCCACTCGTATACCTATATATAAAGCCTGTATGTAAAGGTAAATACGATAAGTAGGTAGAGAATTTTTATTTACCTACGTAAGTTATCTAGGTAATTCATTATCAGTACCCAAAAGCATATTATGTACCTACACTGAACAAACCTTTTAACTTTCAGATAAAGAACTGAAGCATTGTTTACTTATGTAAAAATATTAGTTAAATAAGTATGACATCATTCAGTGAAAGTTCTTGGACGAAATGAAAGACGCCACGTTTCATGGACTGAACAGTAAATGTTGGAATAAAATAAAAACATTGGACTTTTCATGTCAAGCCAGTCAAAACAGTTATAGAAGTTCTGCTTGTTCATGTAGAAAACATAAAAAAACACAAATATTTAAAAGGAATACAAACTCTGAACAAAGTTCTATTGATTTAGGCGTTGAAAGAATCAAAGTAGTGAATAGAAAGAAAATTGTTGTATATTTACCAGGTACGTTATTTAATGACCAGCAGTATTACTAATTATTATTTATTCCAAAGGGAAAGCCTTTAATACAAAAAAGTGTCATCATTTTATTGCTTTTTGATAACGTTTCTTGATATGTCCACAGAAAACAAAGGAGTTCTGAACGTGACAAAAAAAATATCATCAAAGTGTGTAGGAGGCTCGGTGTCAGATCAAAATACAGGTGACACTTATAAAAATATTCAGAATAAACACACACCAAAGGAAAGTTACGAATTCAATAAACGTAAAATTATTAAAAGAAGTGATTCAAATACTCAACAAGGCTATAAACAAACGAGGGCTCAGAGAGACATTGATAGTGTCAAAAAAATATTAAATCCTAATAAAGAAGCTAATGAAATAAAGAATTACCCTGTTGAAACAAAAAATCACAAGATATTTTCGTCGGATTCTTCAATAGAACGTATATACAATTTAGAATCTTCAACATCAGATGCTTCTAAAATTCTGTCAATTTCTAATAATTATGATAATTTAAAAGGCTGTAACAGCTTGTCCTTGAAGAATAATAGTAAAAATTGTAGACGTGAGCCTCAATCGGAGTTAAGAAACTCAACAATTATAGAAAAAGCTAATGAAATTTTAAAACAAGGTTTAAGTTGGGTAAGAGAGTCTTCTAAGGATTCAATAGACAGAGAAAATTTCACTAAAGCGATTAATAAGGAAGTTTCAGTAACCTCCTCTCCTCCTTCTTTAACAGCCCGGTCTGTATCCAGTATTAAATTGCTTACTCCAAAGGCATTTGTAGCTAGTCCTAGTAAAACAGAAAGACTCAAAGAGTCCAATAAAAAAGAAAAGAGTTTAAAAGAAGAGACAAAAGCAGAAGACGTACGAACAATGTTTAAGTTGTGGGAGAAAAAATTTAACTTTGAAAACGAAAATAATATTCCAAATGCACCAAAAACTGGCAATGTGTCAGTTTCAGAGGAGAAAGTTATCGATATCTCAAAAAATAATGACTTAAAAGATACACAAGCACAAGACCACAAAAAGGGCAAAAATATATTTTCATTCTTTAGGAAAAAGAATAAAGACAAAAGATCGTTTAAAGGAAAAAAGGTAACTGCTGGTCGTTGTGAGTTAGGCGATGGCATTGTTATCAAAATAGCTTTAGACGATAGTCGTTCAATTAGATCAAGTAAGAAAATTGATGACACAAAAATTGAAAAAAATATTCTGCAACAATCTTGGCTTAAGAAATTTGTAACGAATTCAGGAGATTCACAAAAGAGTGTTCAATTGAGATGGGACAACAAAACTTATGGCACAAGTAGTAATACTATTTCAGATCTTAAAAATTATACCTTTCACGATGCTTCAATAATTTTACAATCAAATACTAAACTAAGTCCCAAAGTCACTTCGCATGACGACAAACATCCGAAGCACAGTGTGAATTTGAAACAAGACATAAAAGCTTGTATGTTACCCAAGACTTTTCATCAAACTCCAGTCAATAAAAACTTCCACACACACGATAATAAAAAAATATTTCCAAATAACAGCAACAAGTTTAAAGCTAAATCAAAGAATCATATTGAAATCTTTCTACCTGCCAGAAACTTTTCTAGAAACTCCAATAAAAGTTCAGAATACATAACGATTCACATTCCTGAAGAATACTTTTCAGAAGATAGTGAAGACCAAAATCAATGTACCGATGAAGAAGTATATAACATAGTGGAATATGAGTCTAGTAAGTCAGAAAACATTTCGAAAGATGACAAAATTGCTCAGAAATTTCAGACAGGAGATTATTTGCATAATGATACAAAGGAAAACAGACAATCAATATTTCACGCCTGTAGAGGAGTCGCTTTACACCAAAGTAATGTGTGTTTACCTAAAGTTATAGAAGTTGGTGTTATAACACACAGAGATAATATTATAACTTGTCTTGAAAAATCTATGTAAGTACCATTAGTAATACGAATGAGCCCTATAAAATGAATTCTTCATATTATGCACAATTGTTATCGAGTAAAACAATTTTAATAATATAAAAATGGTGATTTAATAAAAAAATAAAGCAGACATTATAATTTCAGGAAACCTCAAGATAATCCAAATGAATCGCAAAATCTCCAAACACAGAGAAAGTGTGATCTGGCTGAAAATTATTTACTTGATTATTGCAGAAACGCAATCCCCCATGGCTTGGACTTAGACACATCTCAAATAAGCAAATCCCAATGGCAGTTAATATCATTAAATAGTTCGGATAATTGTTCTAATAGTGGCCAATGCACTGACCTTAATGTAATGTCATCCAAATTATCAGAACGAGGCAGTGAATTAAGTAAAACAAAGGACTGGAAACTAATCCAGACACACCATTTCTTAAGCAAAATCAGAAAAAAAACTTGTAGTCCTCTCCCTCCCTGCAATATTCGAACATGCCCTAAGGATTCAATAGAAGTGTGTAGGAAAAGAAAAATATATGCGTGCAGTAATAAATCGAAATGGGGAAATAATAGTATAGATGAACAGCCCAAGACGGATGGCAAGATATCTGCATATAGTACTGAAACTGACGAAAATTGTATCGATCCATGCGCCGACACTAATGAAAGACCTCTAGATGGAATATTAAAATTCAAAGGAATATCTGATTGTAGTAACTGCAAAAAAAATGAAAAACTGCCCAGAAAAGCTGCTACAGTTATTCCTGATTCAATCTGTCAAATACCACAGCCACCATGCCTAGAAAAATGCTCAAGTGTACGAAATCCAATTTGTACTAAAACAAGTTCACCGACATGTCACGCTCGTTCACCTGAATGTTTATCACAAGAACTTAAAGTTTCTCATACAGAGCCATCACAAACCAAAGTAACCCAAACAAATTCACACCAGGTCACGCCAAGCAGCTCTCACGCAATTTGTTTGAATGCGAAAAAATCTGAGGCGAAACGTGAAGCGGCTGATGAGACTTCTCAAATTGACTGTTTTTGTTCTGGTGAAGAG
The DNA here is from genome assembly GCA_018236485.1 of Plebejus idas. Taxonomy (NCBI): domain Eukaryota; kingdom Metazoa; phylum Arthropoda; class Insecta; order Lepidoptera; family Lycaenidae; genus Plebejus; species Plebejus idas. The sequence goes on from DWUD01000055.1 coordinate 7,129, forward strand.
AATGTCCTACCGACATCTCAATCTACAGACCCTCTCAAAGAAACTTTGCCATCTGGACATTATGTTCCACCTCCTGTATGTCCTTTAGATCCGAATAGTTATTGTTGTTGCAAGCCAAATAGCAGATCATTTACTACTAAAAGCAAAGCAACGCTATCGTCCCCACAAAATAAAAATATTACTACAACATTCTATCAGAAATCGCTTAACATTAGCAACAGAAAGAAGTGTAACTGTATAGGCAAAAGAAATATAGTAACTAGTAAATGTGCCCCAGATGATCCTAATTGTAATACAAATATGAATACTAAAAAAGACTCAACTAATTTATTGAATACAAAGCTTGCACCAAAATCATCTTCAAAGAACGAGATGAATGACGCTGAAATGCGTGCTAGAGAGGATGGCAATTTAGAAGAGGCAAAGAGAGACGAAGAAGAAAGAAAAGACAACAAAAAATCTGCTTTGACCAAATCAGAGAGTGCCAAGGACAAATTTAATAAAATTGAAAGTATGAATAGTAACAAAAAAATTAGCACCAAAGAAAAAACAGATAAATTTGAAGGAGTGAATTGTGACGAAAAAGTAAGTACCACAGAAAAAACTAATGGAATTGAAGGACTGAATCGTGAAGAGATTCCGAAGAAAAAAGAAGGTTCCAAAGAAAAAACAATTAAAGTTGAAAAACCAAATTGTGACGAAATACTAAACGACGTATATAAGGACCCAACCCAGATGATAAATGAACAAAAAAGTCTAGACAACAGTGGAATACAACGTAAATTGAGTATATCAGATATTATTGAAATTAAAATCTGTTTGAAGTTTAAGAATACAGGAGTCAGCAAATCCAAAACCAACCCTAAATATGCATACAATGTTGACGAAAAGTTCGACATCCAAAACATAAGCACTGACTATTTGCAAACCTGCCCAGCTTATGAAAACGAAGGTAGCCAAATAAAAGGCCAAACAGAAGATATAAACTTTACTATAAACATTCAATCTGTGAAACCGAATTGTAATTCGTCAAATAATAATAGTCTGAACAATGCAACAATGTTTAAAACAGATAATTCAATAAATTATAGTGAACATTTCTTGCATGATCATCGCCCAACTCTAGATTTTACAAATTCCATAAATAAAGTTACATTTGCAAATGAGCAAATAGCAAACTTTGAAATGACATGTGGTACAGATTTTTCATCTTCAAAAGCAACTGATTCTTCTATTGTCATCAATGAAGACGTTATGGAAAATTATTCTAATAATAATAATACAACAGATGATAACTCTGAGACAAGCTATTTTAATTCTCATCATAATATAGAAGTTATAAACAATCTTCAGGAAGAGATTGAGAAGAATGAGGACGCATTGGGTGCTAATGAATCCATTAAAGAGATTGTGAATCGAAAACTTGTATCAATTTTGAAACAACTTCGAAGAAACGAAAAGAAAGAAGTTTTAAAACAAATTTTAGAGATCGTAAGTAACATGAATTGTGAAAGAAAAGGAAAAAAAGTGAAACGAATTAAACATCTTATGCGTGCAGTTTTAACATCTGACAGCGAACACGATCAGGATAATGATGTTAAAAGTACAAGGAGACCTTTGGATAATCTGTCCAAAAATACATTAAATCGTACTGGATGTTGCTGTAACAAAAAAGTTAATGTTGAAGAACAAAATTGCTGTTGCAATAAAATTGAGATTGAAACAAAAAACCGCTGCTGTAAAAATGTGGAAAGTGATAAAAAATGTTGCTACAAAATAGTTGATATTAGTAAAGAATCCAGCGAAATAAAACAAGGTATAAGTGCCCAAGATGAAGAAAATTTCAAAGCAGAGGTAATACAAGATTCAAATAGCATTAAAATGGAATCAATTATTATGACAAAGGTGTCTACGACAATTGAATCGAAGGTAGTTAGCGGTTCTACTAAAATGGTGTCAAATATTTGCAGTCCTGTGAACCATATAAGGCAGACGAAAGAAAAAGAGTTTGTATACTTGGCGAGCGATAAGGTTTTATTCTTTCTATCAGATTCAAAATATAGTTTAAGGAAAAACGTTAACAGGAAACTGTGTAATCGGTCAGCAGATGCTCTGCAGCTAAGAGCCACCAAGAAGGCGGTGTTAAAAATTTATTGCCAAAGAAGAATATCGAACTCTATCATTAAGCTCCCAAAATTTATTTCTCATAAACAAAGGCACCTCGTGTGATAAAATAAATATTTAGTCCAATATGAGAAATCCAAACAAAGATAATTATGGTAATAAAATGCCAATGTATTTTTTGTAATAATTTTGGTCGTGTTATATGGAAATGCAAAATAAAATTCGTTCTTGATATATAACAATCATCTTTTTATTAAATCAAAATATACAAAAGTACAAAATCACCTTAAAAATCAATTTAACAATTTTGTAATAAGAATACATTGTTATAATAATAAAAAACCACAGACTATTTTACCATGCTTTAGTTTTTTTTTTAATTTACCTTCATGCCCGTAGAATTTAATTTGTCTATCATTATTTAGGACCATTTAAGTGGGTTATTTTTCTAACTCCATCCCTTTCTACACCATTAAAATTATATTAATCTGAAAATAAAGAAGATTAAGGCGTTACAAAATAAAAAAGAGCAAAGGTCGAAGTAGAGGTAGAGGTGGTAGGCACCATGTATGATGTAGAACATTCTGAAAATATTTATTTTAAATTTATTCAGAAATAAAACAATTTTGATTTAGATTTAGAGGGCGCTACTAGCACATAATCCGACATGTTGCGTACGTTATTTGTCAGAATATTGACAAAACCGTTGTTACCCTGGCAGCACATTTTAAACGCCAAAAAGAAAAATTTAAACGCCCGCCCGTAATGCACTGTGCCCATATTATGTTTTGTTGTGGACCCCTCATACTACATACCATCAGAATTCGGATGAGAACGTCCGATTCGGATGTGTGTCAGATCAAATTCGGATCGCGCGCTCTCTATACATTTTGTACTAAACTCGAACTCGCCGGAAGGGAATTTCTAATAGTAGGTGTGCGATGTGGTGGTCCGGCGCGGCGCGGCGGCGCGGCGACAGGCGTCCCGCGTCCGTTTTTTGATCAGAAATTTCTATAATGTGCGGCCGGCCTTAATGTCGAACAAAACTTTTTGTTTACTATATTCTGTAATGGTGCTGACATCTAGCGTGAAAACGTTAATGTTATCATTTTTACTTTCTTACTGCGTTTACTAAAGTAATGATCGAGTATTTAAGTACCCGGTTAGATAGGGCAAGTAAAGCTACGTCAATTGACGTAGGTAAGCTCATGGTGTGCTGTTTAGGAGTTGGAAATGCTGTTTAAGAGTAACGTAATGCATGACGTTACTCGACCTAAACTATACCGGTCAAAATAAAAAATCTTTTGTGGTAAGACCCTACGTTTTTTACGTATTTTCTTGGAGTGTTGGTGGCCTGGGCAAATTTCGTTGAATGAATGGAAAAAGAAATCAGCCCTCATTTCTTTAGCAAAGAAAATATAACTTGTAATTGACTAGCCAGTAGCCACTATTTATTATTGTATTTTTGTTTTACTACTAGTTCACACCCCTAAGGCTGCGTTTCCACCAAAGCTAAGCGGAGCTGTTGCGAGGAATGTGAGTTTGAGAACCAATAGCATCGCCGCGCTGAGCGATGTCATTGTCAATAAAGCGATTCTATTGGTCCTATTTGTTTTCAAAAACACATTCCTCGCAACACAGCTCCGCTCAGCTCTTGTGGAAAGGCAGCCTAATGAGAAAAACATGAACTAAATAAATATGATAATTGTACAACTGATATACATACCTTTTCTTTGGTAAATCATCACGTGCAATAAGCTTTTACAGTCTTGTCTGTAAAATTAAGAATATAATTAAAAATTTATAAATAAAGACGATTGCTAAATCCTGAAGGTCGATTCCAGTTAAAGTGAAAGCAATCTCGTTTCGTTCTCACTCCATAGTCCATACTAGAGATTGAAAATTACATTCGCAACAGTTTTAAAAGTAGAATTGTCCTTCTTACACAAGTACAAAAGACGTGCACAGCTTACCTCGTACAAACCCAAAACCGTGTCAGTTAGCACATAAATTGTGAAATAGTGAACATACATTTTTATAATACTGAGGGGCCATCCATATATTACATCACCCCTCATCCCCCACTGCCAAACTTAGGACATTCTGAAATTATTCATTTCCTGAAAACCTGGAGTTTGAATCACAATGCGTTTAGCGTTATAAGTTGTCATTTATTATATACCTATAAGTTATAACAAGTATTCCCCCTCCACTTCCCTATGACATAATATCTGGATGAACCCTAAAAAACCTTAATTATTCAGTGCAATAAATTCTTTTGTTAATTTACGATTTTCATATCTTTTTAATGAATTTAATATAGGTATTGTGTCTTCATTTTCTTAAAAAAATTTTTTCTTGTGATATATTTTCATGGTTATAATTTCATGCGAATTATCAAAATAATGTCTTGTATTTTCTTATTACACAAACATAATATTATTAATATCATGTTATTGACATTTTCATTCTGGTAACTGGTAGGATTATGAAACTTTAAACTGGGTATAATATTAACTACTGAAGGAATGATAATAATAAAAACAGTTTAACGTTGAAATACACGTTTAATCGATCATTCTCGATTTACAGAATAAGTACGTTTTCATGCTGTGGATTCGCCGAGTGGAGCGTTTAATGTTGCACACGCTAGATGGCGCTGAACACATGATTATTAAAAAAGAAACCCTCAGACGAAAAAAAAATTGCAAGTAGCTTTAATAATATACTTCATATTTATTTATTGCACATAAATATTTATAATAAACGGTTGTCAATTATTAAAGGATATTATAATATAGTAACAGATACAATTCAAGACTGAACCAACGCTCCACTGGGAATCCACAGCTTTACATATTATTATACATTACAACATATAGCACTAGCAAACAACAGGACGAATACAAAAACGCTGTACATTACATATTTAACAACAACCATATCTATTGATCTGAACAGTTTTAAGAGTAGACATTTTTCAGTGGAAATATACTCTACTTCACTCGAAGTGGTAAACGATTCAAAATTTTGTGAACTAGTCAAATTTAAATTACGAAATATTCGTCCATTTATCAAAACAACGGACGGTGAAGCTAGTACACTACATAGAAACAGTAAACGTTAGTACAATTTTTAAACAACTTCAAAATTTGCCTGATTCACAATGCCTAATTCGACTCCGATTCGACAAATTTAATTCGCAACAGCCAATAGGCTTGCGCCGCGCCAAGCGTTGACTAATAACCGCGCGGTAACCTTTCGTATCAGAATGAATCAGAAATTGTGAATAGTCTCGCAGAATTAACATAGACGATTTTATTTCTCAAAAGGAGTATTAGGGTACGTTGGCACAACGTTGAATCTACACAATATTGCCACTGAAAAAGACGGAATTTACAACAAATCTAAGCTAAGGGTCCCTTTTCGAATACATACGGACCCAGTCATTTAATATATTATGCATGATTATATAAGAAAGCCAGTAAATGCAGCGTCCCATTGTCTGTTCAGGATTAGACAAATGGAACTTTCATGGATAATAGGAGTACTATAATATTATATTCAAATTTTATTAACAAATCTACATTATACGTAAAAAAACTAGCTAAGATTTAACAATTTATGAGATTCGTGTATCACATTACAGAAAAATGTGCATTATTCGATGGAGTTTGGTTTTGTTTATGGGGCATTTGGCAGAGGTTTCTTGACAAGCGTTTTGGTTAACTATTTGGAAGTTACACTCTTGTTTACCGGAAGAAATTAAAAACTTCAACCTACAATAATATTATATTGTGTTTGCCATCAAATATTATTTGGGTTAAAGTTATTTGTTCAGCTTCCAAAAATCGTCTTCATTATATTGTCAGCTATTTTGATTTTATTTTATTATAATAATTAAGTATAACGCGGAAATGAAGCTATGCATTGTATACTTAGCTGCCAACATAAATAAGCATAATTTAACATAAAAGGTTGATATTGATTTTCGGTAGGCCGTGGTTTTCTCGTATCCTTTGTATTATTCTTGAACCTACTGTCTGCAATGATTTTATGCAGCTGACATTGTTAAGAATATTGAAACAATAAAGTTAAAAAGGATATGGTCAAATGTAAAGTATGTATTATGGAGTACGGGTATTGTTTGAAAGCATAATAATTTTCTTTAAACCTACATTTAAAATACAAGTGCAATAGCACACTCAATAAATACTGGTGATTATCTAACTTAAAGCAAATGGTAATAATGAATAGGTACTATCGAGGAAATTGATTTCTAGGCAGTTGACGGATCTACGTCATGTGGTCGGCTTATGTCAATTCAATGTTAGCTGTGGCCTGTGACCGGTCGGATGGGTTTGACTTAACGCGACCATATTACTTAGGTGACCTAAGTTAGGTCCGCAATCTGCCTAGGAATCAATGTTTTTGATAGTACAATTAAAAATACATTATCCAATTGAAATAATAGGAGAATAAAAAGAACAGGTACATTTAAATAAAGTTAAAATTGAGCACGATATTGCATTATCGTTTAAGAAAAAAAAAGAAAAAAAGGCGCATCTAAATAGTAAAATTTAAATGAGCAAAATATATTTTATAAATGTTTAAATTAAGATACATACATTAAAAAGGCGGAGAGAATTAATCCACCGTTCTTTCAGATCTTGTCATAAATCCCTAAATATTGCATCGTTATGTTATTATGATTATGAAAAGAAAATAAAAAGTAAAAAGGCACATAATTCTCGGTGGGGTTTGTGTGAAAGGTCTTTACTTTTATGTTAAAAATTCTAAAATAAAATATTCTAGCTAGAGTTTGTTTCCTTTAGTATTTAAAAGTTCAAAAAACTGTTTTAACTTACGTATGCATTTTTGTTATGCTTTTGATTGCTTGAATACTATGTTAATATTATATTATAATAATATAGTAACATAATTTCCTACTTAAATATAAAAAATGCTCAAAAGAAAATATTGAGAACATGATTTCGCTAATATTCGTATACCTAATGACAAGTTTAAAAAAATTAGGTTTCTAGCAAATTACCTAAGGAAGGCCCCATTATATGACAACAAAATGTTAACTTACAAAAGAAACTGAAGATTACTTTTTAGGGTTCCGTACCCAAAGGGTAAAAACGGGACCCTATTACTAAGAC
>DWUD01000056.1:0-14408 GCA_018236485.1 Plebejus idas
CCATTTGACAGGCATAAGAATGTGTGCGTGGCCGACTCTGAAGTCTGAATTGAGTCTGAAGACAGTTATAATTAAGACTCAATAAGAATAAATAATAAGAATAAAATTATAATTAAGACTCTGTCCGCTTTTTTTTCTACGTTCATGAGTAGACAATAGACATAGATAGCTTTGGTAAATATAGTAGATAATATTAGAAAGTATTTATACTTCTTATATTAATAATTATACCTATTATTATATTATATTATACCTATTATTGTTTGTAAAAAAAGACGGTGGTCTCAAAGCAATATTCAAAGGAAATAATATTATGTAACTTACAGTAGTTTATAAGGGAATGAGTGTAACATATCCCATACTTATATTAAAACGCCACAGCATGTCTGTCTGTCATCTCTTGACGCTTCCACCGGTAAACCGATTTAGTTGAAAGGTATGGACATTCTGTGTGTCCCGGGAAAGGACATCAAAATATAGTTTTTATTACCTTGAATTATACATACCCGCGAGATAAAATTTTAAATGTTATAGACAGCATATTTACTGTTATTTAATCGTTATATTTTGTATTACTTCCTAGTATTTATAAAGTTTAGTTTTAATGTATTATATTTATTCATAGATTATTCATACACGCGGCCTTATTTAAGCATAATTTAAATAAAAGTATTAAACGAAAAATATAATTTATTAAGATTGTTCTGTACATAGAAATAATATATTATTTATAAAACTAGTTTTGGGTTTTTGATTTCTTGTAGCTCTGAAAAGAAAATTTTAGTATTAGTACGAGTATGTATAGGTCTACCGGAATCTGACGGCAAAAAGTGAGAAAATAAATTGACTCTAGCAATACCGGGGTAATAGCCAATAGGAATAAAACATTTTCACCCTTTATTATTCCTTTAGCGGCTTATTTTGTGTGTGAAACATGCAAATATAAAAATTTATCCAATGATCAAGGATATTTTTTGAAAATCTGCTGTCAAAAATTGCCATCAGATTCTGGTAGACCTATAGTTAATTTTTGCTATTTTGTTGTAGTTGATAGTTAAAACAACTGTGGCCCAAATCATGAAGTCATTCCTTCAAAATTTCCTCCATTTTAACTTATGGTCCGAGAGGTCGCTATGAAATATCTTTTGCGGCCGCATTCAGCGACATTTGAAGATGATTTAACTTCAATTTACTGAAGAGTTTAATAGATAATGTATGGGGCTTATGTCAAAATCTACATTAATTGATTACAGTTAACTAATAAATATTCGCCTCTGAGTGCGGCAGTTAAAAATGTTAAATACCTCAGCGGCCATGCCGTGTAGTATCTGTGCCATGGCTGACCCGGTCTCCGCCACCATCTTGCGGAAGTGGCCCTGTCTGTTCTGCAGCAGCAAATGGGGGTGATCGTACTCCATGAGATGGCCGCCGTCCAGCACTAGGATCTATAAGAAACTAGATGGTATGGATTTGATGACATTTCTGGGATTGAGATCTGAGATTTCGGTCATTTTGTAGTTATGTTTTATAAAACCTAAAGTTAAAAAGTTTTAACCAGACTTAGTTGTTATTTTGCTTGAGTGTGCCACGGACTTAATATTCTCCTTACCCTTACCTAAAATCAATGTCGTGTCTACCTGAGTACAACCCGATCAGAAAACATTATTTATCCGATTAAGCTAATAAAAGTCGCACCTTATCAGTGACAGTGACAGTGTTCAGTCTATGGGCGACAGTCAGCACGGTGCAGGCTCGAAAATGCTGTCGAATGGCTGTCTGAATCAACGCGTCGGTCTGCGCGTCAACGTTCACTGTCGCTTCACCCAGCAGCAGTAACAAATAGCTCATAAGTAGAAATCAATAAAAGTCGCACCTTATCAGAGTCAATGACGGTGTTCAGTCTATGTGCGACAGTCAGCACGGTGCAGGCTCGAAAATGCTGTCGGATGGCTGTCTGAATCAACGCGTCGGTCTGCGCGTCAACGTTCGCTGTCGCTTCATCCAGCAGCAGTATTCGCGCGTTGTTGACGATGGCGCGCGCTAAGCACACCAGCTGCCGCTCGCCCACGCTGAAGTTAGAGCCGCAATCCGATACTTTCTTGTATAATGCATCTAAAAAAAATGGTTGTCTTCAAAGTCGGTTTACAGACGGTAGTTTGACGTGACAACTTTGAACTGAACTGATCGCTCGAGCCGATCATGCCATCTCTCTCGTTCGTGCCGCGTTCTCGCTTGCGGAACGCGACAATGAGCGTAACGGGACAATGAGCGTAACGGGACAATGAGCGTAACGGGACAATGACGTCATCTTTTTCGTGCATGCAGCCCGTTATACTCCGTAGTATCGAGTTATTATAGACGATGTCCTGTCAAAAGTTTACCTTTTTTGTGGAAACTGTAAGTATCGAGGTGTAGTGTGTGGTGAATACACTTCCAACGACACTGACGCCCTGTACAGACCTGTACAGGGCGTCAGTGTCGTTGGAAGTGTTGGATAGTAGTATCAACGAAAACGTGTCTTCAATTGAGAAGCAGCATGAAAACATGATATATTTTATAGTACAGCTTAGCGTATAGAATTTGGAGCTTGCTACTGTGGCAAAACATGACGAATACCCTTTTGCTTTTCGCTCTGGGCAGCTTAGTTTGAAAGCGTAACTGGGTTTTTCAGCAGTCATAATAAAAGAGTGGCTGTGACATACAGACAGATGGACAGGCTGAGATGACGAAGCCATACCTAAGGCATTTTTGCCATTTGGCTACGGAACCCTAAAAAGTTGTCGTCTAAATATTTAGGCTATAACATAATACCTTTAGGATTTAGCTCATCCAAGAGCTCGACTTTCTCCAGAGCATTTAATAATACCTCATCAGAATACTGGTCGAATGGATCTAAGTTTTTTCTCATTGTTCCACTGAAGAGAACTGGTTCCTGAAAACATTCCACTAGACGTAAATATGTATTGTGTTATTGCAAACTATAGAGTTCTATTATTATTCACTACTACAGTGTCACACGATGCCAGCATAATATGGTTTTATAGCATTTTTACACGCTTTAGGCGTCTCCCAGACGTCTGTCTGGGAGACGCCTAAAGCGTGTAAAAATGCGGGCAGCGGTAGCGGTCGCGGCGGCGGTCAGTTGGATGACTTGAAAGTTCTAGGAATGACACAGATACACGCGGTGGCGGTCGCAGTACAAAAAACTGACCGCCGCGACCGCCACCGCTGCCCGCGTCTGTCTGGGAGACGCCTTATACATGTATTAGCTTCACTTGTAAAGTATGTAATAATATGTAAGAAAATCTTGGAATCATAATTAGACCCTCTTCCCGGTCTCCGATTAGGATGAAATTTTGTACACGCTCTGAGTTCTGATGACAATACATGTCTAGCTAATAAACGTCATTACAAATCCAATATGGCGGCCACCCCAATATGGCGGCCACCCCAAGATGGCGATGGTGTTTGAAATGCACCCCCATGATATGGGTATCAAATGAAAGGGTTTGCTGTCAGGAATACGAAAAAATTGTCACGTGACTTAAATCCAATATGGCGGACATCCAAGATAAACTATAAATTATTATTAAGTAGATTAGTCAGTAGTGGTGGTGGTAGCTTAGTGGTTTTATTAGGATTACTTGAGGTATAATAGATATCTTCTGTCTCAGATCTTCCAAACATATAGTGGTAATGTCCACACCGTCTATGAAGATGGCACCCTCTAGGTACGCCAATCGAAACAGCGCTTGTATTATTGATGATTTACCAGCACCCGTTCTTCCTACAATTCCGATCTGGAATAAAAAAACATTCTTTACCTCGTAAATAATATTTATTATTGGCAGAATAAGACAACCACAAACACTGGCTAGTTGACGCCATATTGTAAAGAAAACGCATCTAGCACCGCAGTAGTGACTGGTGGGTGCTGAACAGCTGATTCTTTTAGACGGCGGCTTTTGAATCAGCTGTAGTATTGAACGTTTTGAGCGACTCTAATATTCAATTAATAAGCTAGACGTGTGATTGAATGGCGTTGTTCAGTCAAAGGAATAGCTGATTGATTGAACGGCTATTTTAAACAGTTGGCTGCGACAGCGACATTTATAATATTATCTTTTTGCCGATTCCTTTATTTGAACTTTCACTTTGTTGGCAATACAATTACGTACCTTTTCTTGTGGTAGAATATCCAAATTTAGTTTGTGAAGAACTTCGTTTCCATCTGGAGTGTATCTCAGACTAAGGTTTTCGAAAGTAATGGCGCTCTCTGATGGCCAGTTTTCTGGAGCTTTTGTTTGCGGTTTCTGCAAGTTATTTCGGATTTCTGGTAAAGTTACAGGTGGTGGTGGTCAGTGTTAATTGACTTATTTAAACATTTTAATCCAATTTATCTTGGGAGCCGCCTTTTCTTCTTGCTGGTGCGTGGTGACTTTACGGCAGTATGAGTTATGATACAGCCTACAGGAGGTCTAACTTGTGGGCTCTAGGCTAATATAAGTTAAAAGTATTTTGGAAATGGGATCCAAAAGTGCGTGTGGCTTTCCTCATCGGCTATTTACTCACAGTCGCAAGCGTGGTCTCGCGTGGTATTTGTGTGTACTCAAGAACGCGTTCCACGCTGGTCATCTGATTCTCCATTTCGGCAGACTGACGCATTCCCCATTGGAACACGCCAGTGAGAGAGATAGACTGAGTTATTACCAGCCCCGCGCAGCTGCCTTCAAAATCTAAAACGTGAAGATAATAAGAGCAACTTACGATACGCAAAATATGGCTAAAATACTGGTCTCTCAGGAGTCTGGCTAAAATCGTGAAGACAGTAATTTTGTTAGAAAAGATCAGGAAATGACGTATGTTCTTACCAGTCTTCATTATGTAACTGAGCGTTACACAGAAAATAAAGAGAAGGCAAACGACGTCCAAAAAGTATCCGAACGCTCTACTTGTCGTTATGAACAGATACCAAGCTGTACTGTGCAAGTCCTGATGCCGATCAAATTCCTTCACTAGGAGGAGTTCTGCTTCAAACGACCTTATTGTTGGCAAGCCAAGAAGTGTCGCGTTCACATGACCAAAGATTGGACTCTTTGCTGTTGATAAAAATACACAATGATGCTAGTTTAGATAACTTTAAAAGATTTTATTCCTTGATCTAAACAACGCTCATACTTATTCCCTCTAAACGTTTTATAGCACTGGAAGTCCTGATATATACCAGGCGAAAGGCATAAAATATCAACAACGTAGCTGCTATCGGTACCAAAAATATTACTTCCGTAATCAATATCACCATAATCACGCCCATTAAATTTAACATTATCTGAAATTAATTTTGCGTTATTAAAAAGACTAGTTTTGTTGATTGAGATCCAATGGTTACAAGTCGTTCTTGCTCCAGTTTTATTTGAAGTCTAAGCAGTTTAATAAAACAACGGAAAGAAAACACAGTGCTCTAATAGTAGAAACATCAGCATTTACCTGAACACAATCCAGCATAGCCTGTGGCAAGTATTCATCAACCGAGCCCATATCTTTGCTAAAGCGGTTCAGGATCCGTCCTGAGGGATTGCTGTGGAAGAAACTCATTGGTGCATTCGATACGCAGTCGAACATGTTATCGTGCAATCTGTCAACAACAAAATTTATCTCATTCTCAAGATCGATAACGTCTTGACTCCAGATAGACTCTAAATTTCATTGAGATATTCCGGAATAATGGTCCTAAAGTCTTAAATATAAGGGTGACACTAAATTGCTCTGTTGAGTAGCAGTGCCTCGACTTAGCAGCCGAGGAGTAATGTCTCTGTGCTCTGAATATTGCAGACGCTTTAAAAAATCCGATACTTCTAAATATTATTTTGCATTCTCAGATAGGAACTATGACAACTGCTTAAGTATAGGTAATGGGTACGTCTATGCCTTACTTTATCGATGACTTCATGCAGAGCGAGAAGAAGAATATAGCTCTTATCAAAGCGACGACGACTGTTGCAACGGTTAATATACCAAATATTAAGGCGAAATAGTCTCGACTTAGTCCGTATTGTGACCAAAGAATGTAGTCCATCGTGGCATCGCCTGTTAGGTGATCTTCGGCGATACTCCTGAAAGAAGTATTTAAGCCTAGTTCATACTTTCCTTTTGCACGGATAAGGAAGTTTTCTCACTTAGTCCTCAAAACTCCATAATCTCAATTCTACACCTAAGCAGCTCTTCACCACCGATCATCGACAGTTCAGGATTGCTGCTAAAAGAGCAGCAACATTTTTTATACATTCGGAAGCCGGCAAGTATCCATTAGCTTTCATGTTAATGCTATCGATTACCCGCATGCTAATGCAATAGCTACCAAATGAGTGAATAAAGAATGAGGATATTTATCACATACCAACGACTGATCCAATAATCGCTAGCACTCGCGAAGAACTGCGCTAAAAGGAACATGAACACCACAAAAAGCACATAGCAACAAGGCGAGTCCGCTAAAAAGTACTTCATGTATACAGATCCATCCACCCTTCCTTCTGTTTGGGCTTCGCCTATCTTTTTTTGGTCCTTTAACAGAAATTATTGTTAAATAAAAGTATCGTAAGCTTTGGAAATTCACAGCTCTTCTATAAGTATGGAAATTCTACTCTATATCATATTTTCTTTATCAATTAAATTAACATTAACTGAAACAGCAAAGTGCTCTTCAGTATTTCCTATTAGTATTTGACAATATTCTTGGATATCCGTAGTGGATGCATTTTTTGTTACTTTTTATTATCTAATCCTTACTTTGATGTCAAACATAACGGACCATCGCGACCAAACTGAGGTAGTAGGGGCCAATGTGATTTTACTCAAACTGCCAGGTAGTTCCTCTGTTCGTGGTTCTTGAGGGTGGTGTTGAATCGTTTGAATGATGGCTAGTTCTTTGCTCTGCGTTTATGAATTTAGCAGTCTCAGTAAAATTTTAAAGAAAATATTACTTTTTAATTAATGTTTCTTTGTAAAATACTCTTAAACTGTTTTATTCTTACGTCTAATTCATCAAACTTGCCCTGCGCAAGGACATTTCCATTGTTGAATATTACAATTTGATCTACTGACTTGATAAATTGGAGTTGATGTGTTACAAGCACAACAGTCTTGTCTTTTAAATATCTGTAAACAGTTTTTAAATTAAGTTTTCTTATTTGGTGAAATGACGATCTATTCTTAATTCATGACGTGAACGAAAATCTTTAAACCACAGGTTACATCAACTTAAGCTTAGGAAAAAGCTAACAAATTGATGGAAATGAAATAAAAATATAAAATGATGGTTACTTTTTAATGCAGTTTTCAAATATGTGCCTTGCAACATGCGTATCGACTGCAGATAGTGGGTCGTCCAATAAATAAATGTCAGCCTGAAATATTGAAGTTGTAACTACTCTACTTAGTTGAATTTTCAATATCCATTCCTACGAGTATATAATATTTACTCACGTCCTTGTAAACAGCTCTTGCTAGATTTATTCTGGCTCTCTGACCTCCACTAAGGGACACTCCTCGCTCCCCGATAATAGTTTTGTCTCCATGCGAGAACATGGATATGTCTCTCTCGAGTGCGCACACTTTGCAAACTTCCATGTATCTCGCTTTGTCGAATGGCTTGCCGAATAATATGTTTTGGCGTACAGATCCTGTAATATGAAGTTGCTTTACGGCAAGCAAAAAAGGATACGAAATTTCAAAAGTCCTCTAGAAATTTTCAGGAAGTCTTAAAAAGGTGACTAACTAACTAACTCCGCTAGCTCAGTGTCCCGAAGTGAATCTTCGCCTCTGAAATGAGCTTCCGCCATTGATCCCTGTCCTGCGCTACCTCCTGCCAGTTACTGACTTGAAGGGCACGCAGGTCAGCCTCAACAGCATCTTCAGCAGCCGTCTTATTTAATTTTCTTTTGTGATATTTTCATCTGCTTCCAACTTAACAGATGGAAAAACTAAACAACAGTTACCGACAAAAAGCCAAGGGTCTTGACTGGCGTAGCTGACGGTCCCCAAAACTTCCATACTTCCTTGCAAGCATGGCAATTCTTTGAGTATCATGTGCAACAATGTGGATTTTCCTGATCCGACAGCTCCAATGACAATCGTAAGAGACTTCTGATAAATCTGGGTGAATTTAAACAGCAAAAATATGAACCTAAACGCTATTACGTAATACGTAGTATATTAGAAGACATTTAATTTCCAACAATCGTTTTTAATTACTCGTAATTTTTATCTTTTAATAGGTAATTGAAATATGTATCTCCAGCATTTAAAAATGTATTCTTAGTTCTTACGTTCAATGTTACATTCGCTACATCATCCTTCGACGATGATTTCAACCACCGACTGCTTGCATTTTCTAACTTTATTGCAATGTCTTTTTGTTCGGTTTCTAAAAATATTATCAAATACCTCATTAAGTTGTCGCATTAAATACTTATTGTATGATTTTTAGGTCAGTAAAATTTACGATTTTTTAGAGTCTTCCCAAAAACTATTCGTGTAAAATTAAAGTTATTTAAAAAATATAGCAATAGTCGTCTACCTTCTTCTTTCGGTGTAGATTTTGAAGTGCTTGCTTTTTGAGTATGTCCCAAAACTCCCAATACGAACATTGGATTTTCTAAAATAAATTAAGGATTGAATTAAGGTTGATGCAGGATTAAATTGTACCGCCACAGTCTCAAAGAAAAAAAAACAGACTTGTTTCTTACCTAAAATGGTTACTCGCTTTTTCGGTCGTTTTGTTTTGGATCTCATGTGGGGTATCGTCGAATCCTTACGATATGGTAGGAGGCACTCCTCGCTTATTAGAAAATCTCTGATTCTCTGAACAGCTACGTCTAACTCTGCAATCTGAAGTAAGACCTAAACGTTTTAAAAATGGAATAGGCACGTAGAAGATATTTGAAACAATGGTCCAGGCATGGTTAGGTCTATAATTCGTGGAAACATCTTTAGCAATTTGTGTATGACACGTGTTGAAATATTTACTATTCACATGACTATTACAATGATAATAAGTGATACTATTATTTTGTGTATTTTCGAATAATATTTAATCACCAAAAGTGGAAACTTAATTAGACAATACCGTTGACCAAACTTTCTATGCCAATTTCTGGTAACTATAGCTCTAGTTCTGGCAACTATAAAATATATTAAATTGAGCCTTTTGTAAGTTAAGAGCAACAAACCTGTCCAACCGCTTGCGGGAAATACAACATCATGGTTTGCTTGATGATGTTGTAGAAGCAGGTGAGGAAGAATACACTCTCAACAGTAATTTTCTGCACGTACATAACGTATAGGAGAACAGTGATGAATATGCTGAACCGAGATGTAAACATTATGAACGACATCACTATCCCACGGATGTATGACGTCAGCTTGATGTAGCGAATTTCCTCCCTTAAGTAAAAAGAGAATATGGAAATAGCTAGTCAGTTTCAAAGAGCTTAGAGCATAAATCTCCATCAACTGGGCTGTTCTATTTATGTATCTCCAGAAACTAAGAAAGTTTAATAATGAATATGAGAGAGATCCACTCTTAGTGCTTACTATTGCTTGTAATATGTCTCATGCTAACTGCTGTCTGTGACTTACCGTCTCACAGAGTCTATAATTTTCCGAAACGGCTGCTCCCATGTATACATCTTGATGACTTCTATGCCCATTATTATTTCCTCCATCAACCGAACCCTTTTGTCGGATTTCTGCGCTGTTTCCCTTCTAAAATACGCAGTCTTAAAACCCAGATAAGCTAAAATATTGTTAGAACAATTAATAGAGTAACTCCATTTTTATCAAAATCTTCCGTTCGTTTTTCAAGTCAATAAAAGATTAAGATTGACTTACTTTGAAAAGGCATTACTATCAAAATCATACAAACTCCATACACTGCTGGCATACCCAATTCCCGATATATGTAAAACGTCACTATCTGAAAAAATACCTCATTGTAGAGGGTTGTACATTGATGGCATTACATCAGGTAAAATGATACGCACCAGGGTTTCAATAGGCCCTATCCAGAGGTAATGTATGAATAAAGGACCCGTATCGAAACGGTTGACGTCATTTGCCAAGAGATTTACAACCGATCCACCTCGGGTTTCCGACATTGCTCGAAGATTCACTCTTAATGTCTGGAAATTACATAAAGTTTCTTCCCTGAGTTACTTTTAACATCTTGGTTTTCTATTAATATCGTGGAGCTATCCATACCTTCCTATAAATAAGACTGCATATTCCCACACGCATCTTCATGCCTATATGCATCGCACCCATCATGAAAGGGTGTTGAACCATCACATTGACCATGCTGCAGAATACCACTCCTAGAGAGAAGAAAACGGCTTCCCCCCAAGATATGGGGCTTGAGTCCTGTGTTTCATCGTAATATTTATAGAGCCGGTTCAGATATGAATGGGAAACCCTAGAAAGAATTTCTAGAAAATAAACCGTTTTATGGAAGACAGTAAAGTGATTGTAAAACCTCCTAAATAAATACATACGTCCGGTTAAAAAGTTCTTGTGTTGGGCTGTAGTAGCGCAGTAAAAGACCCAAAAATAGTGGTTGCTGCAAACTAAAATGTAAAACTGATGCTAAGGCTTTTAATGAGGTACGTAACTTTAATACTAAAGTTACTATCCGCACTCTGTTTTGAATACAGAGGCTTAAAACTTGGAGTAGTACCGAATAATGAATTCCATAGCTGCCAAAATCAGTCCATAAAGCATTAGCTCAGCACCGAAAACTTTACACAGCACTTTTCTTAAACTTGGTATCTTGTTTATAACCTGAGAACTACTTTCGACTTCTTCTTTCCATGCATTTTCCAATGCATCGCCTGTGGTGTGATTTTAATTTCATAAGTGATGATCAATCCAGCCATTATTTCTTATCTAATGGTACTTATTAGTAACATAAACTTTTACCTAGAACATCAGATCTATGTTCTGGTAGAGGCGCATAAAGATCTTCTTCTTTGATATCCCGACTGTACCCCATTATAAAGGTTTCTAACGTCCATCTGCAGAATTTTGTTACAAAATAATTACAAGTAATAATAGTTAAAACTTAAAATAGATCGGAGGATAAAATTATCGCAACCACTGGTACCAAGTCACGTAAATGTACTTCAGAAATTTAGATAACTGCTAAGTAATATTTGTAACACAAGATTACTTGAGAGCAACACTTATTATAAAACAAGCAACGCAATCTACATTTCTCAATCAAGAGGTAAACTTATTAAAAGCAACATGACTGTATCACTGCGTTGACTGAATGCATCTTTCCTAAGATTATGTACATACCCAAACGTTAGTGCTGAAAATAGGTTTGCTTTGAACCTTGGGTTCATTTTTCTGCGTTGCTTGGGATCTGTATCCATGTTGATTAAATTAACAGACGCTATTAATTCCTTTATGCAAAAAACGTCAGACGGCAGACCTTACCTGATCTGATCCTAATCTATAGGGCTACGATTAGACATTCATATTTTTTATAAAATATGTCCAGTTTAGGTAGGAAGTATTTTCGAATATCAAATCTATAAACTACATAAAATATTATAATTCTGATAAGAAACTGAAGCTACGTGACGTTTATACAATAGGTCTATATGAAATCTCGCGTAGATACTTTACGCAACTCAAACCCATCAATACAAACATTCTGTAGAAGAATTCCTAATAATTGCATCTTGTGCAATACTTAGAAATGAACTCCTATATATTAGAAATTTCCACTTAAATGAAATAAGTTTTAGGAAGATGGCCTATACGGGTCTTGTGTATATATTTGTTACTGTTGCAATAACGAACGTAAGTGATTAGTTCCCTAGAATTATAAGTAATTTGTAACACAAAATGTAATATGTACTGTTATCAGTACTTACTTAAGTACTACTTACTAAGAATTAGTTAGCTCCCGTATATAAAGGTAATCAATTCTTTTCTTGTAAAATATAATTCAATTTCTCATTATCGCTAGCAACAATTTCGTCAAGGATTTTATATTTTTAGTGCCTACTTTGCTGTATACAGGTATTTTCTGCAAGTTCATTTGCTGCCAAAAAGGTTAAAGACAATGAGCTTTGTATCTAAAAGATTCTTCCAGATTCGCACAGTTGTTAATCAACTAACCTAATTATTTGCAAAAACATATTGTACGTTATTTACAACAATTTTGTATGTTCTATTATAAAATTATTTTTACGTTTATAACGATAAAATTTCTTCCAGGTCGTCGAAGCACAGTTTTATAATGGCGGAAGGTTAAGGCCATTTGGTTCACCCAGTTCAATGGACTTCAGGTCCAGTTATAGAGAGCCGCCGCCGAAAGACTCGACCTACAGTTGCGATGATCTATATGCTTTATTGAACCTTGCTCGAGCCTTGGAGGAAAAAACTTCGAAAACAGTCACTTCAACATCCTACCCTGATGATATTATTATGAATCTAGTCAACGCGTTAGTCTACACCGCAACGCAAGCTACACAAGCGCGATGTCCAGAACCTATACCTCCAATTCCTCCGATTCCTTATATACTTACCCATGAGTTACCTTCTAAATCATCCAATGATTTATCTAATACCACAACAGACGTGCCAAGCAATAATTTGCCGATAGCTAGCCAATATACAAGCCCGCAATTATCAAACTATCAACCTGTAGTCCAACAATCAATAGATATTCAGCCATTTATCCCACAACCTATAATAAATCAGCCGTCAAGTAACTTCCAGTCACTATGTGATCAGCAAATTTTACAATCATTTATTGATCCATGTGACTCTATTACTTGCGAAGAACCTATAAATAATTTACCACCTATAAGTGAAACAACGAATCTAACTTTAAATAATAGGCCCAGTAAATCGAAACGACCAAAAAAGAAGTCTAAAAACAAAGCATCAAAAACGAATATTGATTCAACTTCCAAAGGCAAAGCGACTCCCGACAACGACAAACCTTCTAACTCTGCTACTGCCATAGCTACTGCCAGCTCAAATACTCTAAGTAACACTGGTTCTACCACAGTTGCTACTGCTGAAGCATCGGCCACTACCCAGGCTCCTACTAAGAATAGTCCACTATCAAAAGGTACATCAACTGCCACCGCTGCAGTAACCTCTGCCACAAATGCTCCTACCAAACCTAAACCTTTAACTGTAGATCCTACATCTACTACTTCTTCTAGGTCCCTCCCTGATACGATCGAATCTGTTCCCT
Source organism: Plebejus idas (assembly GCA_018236485.1). Lineage (NCBI taxonomy): Eukaryota > Metazoa > Arthropoda > Insecta > Lepidoptera > Lycaenidae > Plebejus > Plebejus idas. The sequence goes on from DWUD01000056.1 coordinate 13,277, forward strand.
CTAAAAATTTGACTCCTAAGCCTTCAACAGCTCAATCCACCAATCAACCTACCACGAGTACTTCTAAATCCTCTTCCAAAACCAATTCTGGTATAACAGCTCCTACCAAAACATCCTCCAAATCTACTCCGGCATCTACTAGCCCTCCCCAATCAAATCCTTCTACAACTCCGAAATCTACACAATTCACCACGAGCCCTACCGAAACTGCCACAGGTTCGTCTAAATCCACTCCTGCTGCCCCCGCTATTGATCCAGCTAAGGTAACTTCTACTCCGACCGCTTCTAAATCCAAACCAGTTACTACACCAAGCACCGGTCCTTCTACGAAATCTCCGCCTAAATCTTCACCTACGCAAACTACTCCTAATATACCTGACCCTGCAACAACTGGATCTAAAATTCCTGTAAGTACTCCTTCAAGTGATGGAGGGAGTACTATTTCAATAGATTTGGATGGTTCTGGACTCCTAGGTGTTGATATCGGAGGCGGTTCGCTAATAACAGTTGATGTTGGAGGTAGTTCCTCTGAGGAAAATACCAATAGTAATGGTGGCCTCTTAAACATTACCATTGGTGGTAGTGGTGGTATCGGACTGGATGTAGGCCTCGGTAGCAGTAGCTCTTCTGAAAGTGAAAGCGAAAGCAGTGAAAATAATGGTTCTTTGTTAAGTATTAGTGTGGGATAGCGATGCTATCATAGTGACTACCACGTGACTACCTTGTTATATTTCGGAAAATGACAAAAATTAAAATATTACCACATGGAAGTCCTTAAAAGCCGTACTAGTATTTTAGGTCGGTACATCGATAAGATTTCAATATAAAGATTAGAAGTTTTTTTTTTCTCTAGCGTTTATCTAGGGTGTAGCATGTTATGAGACGAACCCTAGAACTGTTTTATTCTATTTTTGGTAGCCGGCCTAGCATACGCCAACGAGATATGTATTCAAAATTATCGATATATTGTAACATGATTTTATTTATTTTATATTGTTTTATGTACCTAATAATATATATTGTTAATTTAAAATAAATGTTATTTTAAACTATACTTTTTTATTTTTATACATAGTACATATAGGCCAGTCTGTATCGACATCAAACATTGCAAAAGCGATTGTAATTACGA